>WUQG02444074.1:0-35704 GCA_011317285.2 Androctonus mauritanicus
CTCCTTGTAAGTGGAATACATATTTATCCGCTTTTGTAGAAGAAAAGAAACGTGAGCGGATAAAATAGGCATGTTTATTACTTAAATTTAGGTTTAGCCGCATATGCAGAAGCAACCTTTTTTTGTGCTATTCTTAGAACCATGTAGAATGGGAATAACATATATCATTCTAAAATTTCCTGCACTGAATACAAGAAGTCCAGATTATAAAAGAAACCAATTAAAAGTCCATATTATATAAATTATAAAAGTGCTACTATGTTAATTCATTTTTAGGAATCAAATATCAAAGGCCAGCGTTTGACTTAGACGTAAATATTAGCTGATAAACTATGAGAAAACAAACATTTTTTAAAATGTTTTAATAAAATTCACGTTCTTTATTAGATATTAGAGAATATGAAAATCAATAGCCGCCACGCATTATTGCCAGTTCGAAACGATCTAACCGACGCTAGATTGTGTTCTTGTGAAATCATTTAAAATATTGAAAAAAAATTTTACGTTTAGAAAGACTTCATTTTATGATTTCAAAAATAAAAATATTGTAAAAGTACATATAATTGTAGTTCCACATCCAAATGTCCAAAATGTCGCTCCTTTTTTATTTATTTACGCCACTTTCCATTCATGAAGAATACTAAGTGGCGGGTCGAAACAAGCCCTTCCACTTCATAGTATTCTTCATGGTTGCCCATCCCTGCGGAGGGGTCAGCCGGATTGTGGAGGACGAGGATCGACGGGCCGGGTCCGGACCCCATGATAAATATTTTCAAGGGGTGAGATCCGAGACTCGAACCTGGGTCATCCAGAGTGGAAAACCGAAGCGTTTCCACTCGGCCAATCCGGCCAATGTCGCTCCTTTATAGTGAATTAGTTGTCATCGCTGCTAAAGGTCAAAATTCCATTACCAATACGGAATTCCGCTACTATTAGTAACACGGATTTTACTACTACAAATGCATACACTGATCTGTTTCAGAACGATCTATGGTCATTTCAAAACGCTCAGAACGTATATTGATTTTTGTGTAGTTGTCTACAACGCGTTGTGGTTATTCCACAATGACCATCAAGCCAAATAATATTGAGCATCGGTGTTTGGTCGTTTGGAACAGGACACAATGCATTGTGGCTGTTTTTTTTCGGTCATTGTGGAATTTCGATGTTTGGGATTAACATATATACAACTTAGCTGAAATGTCCTCATTCTAAGAAATTCAATCTTGCAAGAAGGCGTGTTTTACCCAAATAATCCTGTATTATTATGACGAATACGACATTCCTTTTCGAATGATCTGATATATAGTTTTGAAATAGAAAAAAAGTAAAAAATGCATAAATATTCGACAAGATTTTCGAAGCGCTTTCCTTTATATATATATTTATATATATAAAGAGAAGTGTTTACTATTAACTGAATTAAAATTTATATATATTTTAATTCAGTTAATAGTAAACACTTCCATTCTGCGAGGAGAGAGAGAGAAAAAGGGTGGTTTCATTGAAGGAAGAAACAGTAAAGAGATGAGGTAGTTGATTCTTCGCTATAGAATATTATTCTCGCTTTAATCGGATGAAGTTTTTACAATGAGGATCGTATATATTTCATAGGAATCGCTCGTCTCTTATGTGAAAATGGAAAAAAATTTCCCATATTTGTTCCGTTTAAAATTCTACAAGTAATTGTAGGCGCACTATATACAAATTTCTGAGCAGTGTGTTATCACGTGACTAACAAATTCTACGTCAAAAAATGACGTCTATATTAATCATCACTAACCACATGACATTTCCCGTCTTTTCCCTTTAAAATGGCTGACATTATTCGCGTTGAGAAAGAATCCACTCGATATTGTCGAAGTATGAATTGTAGACGAATAAAATTGCTGGCAACTCTAATTCAATGCAGAATGCGTTTATTGATTTATAAGTAAGAGTATTTTTATAGATAATTGCATTTTTTTTTTTTTTTTGCATATTTTACGCCCCTTTCCAATCAGGAAGATTACTAAGGGGCGGGAAAAATTCAGAAAGTACCGAGAATTGAATCTTCAACCTCAGATTGTTGGAACCCCTACTTAGCCGCTACGCCACTACAACATATGATAATTGCTTATTTTCGTTGGAGAGAAATCAAACATTCACTATTTCCGTAATGAAATGGTATAATAGAGTAACTATATTTATTTTATTATCTGAATACATATTTCTCAAGAATATCATGGGGCGCACCAGGAAATATTCTAAGGCGCACCAATGCGCCCTGGCGCACACTTTGAGAACCACTGGTCTAGACGCTGCTTCTTTACGCCGAAGTTGATTTTTGTTCAACTTTGTACGCCATGTACAAGAGTACGTTGACCATTTGACCAATAGGAGCATAAGCTGATTGTTGAAATTTTGTTGTTTTCTGAAGCTATATGTCACACATTCATACAGTTCTTTTTGATTTTGAATTTTATGACTACGAAACCATGACATTCAATAAATTTATGAATGAAATCATTGATAAATTAAATAATTCTTGAGTTTCTCTATCCGTATTGAATCAGCTTACTTCAAATGATGTCACAATAATTGTCCAATAGCTAAACATCGTCGTCTATTTATGTCGTTTATGTCGTATGCTTTCGGCTTGAATATTGGTATGCCCGACATTTTGTGCGCGATACATATTGCACCCCGTTTTATACCTGTAAGAACCAGCCTTAACATCAGTTTACAACTTTACGTCAGTCAGCGAATATATTAAAAACTCGTAAAAATTTAAAAAATCACCTCTAAAAACCAATAAAAGTGCTAAATCACATAAAAATGAATATTAAAGTATGCGAAAAAAATTAAAAATGTTATTAGATGATGTTATGGGGTTATTTATATGAGTTTATAAGAGGTCTTGGTCGTTTTTTAAAGAGTTTATTCGACTTAAGTCGCGAGTCTTGGAACGAATTAACAACGTAAGACGAGGAATGATTGTATACAAAATATAAAGACACTAAATTCCTAATCTGGAAGAACATCAATATCTTTGAATATTAAATCTCTGTTTCATTAATTTCTTTTAATTTTTTAATTTTATTATTTTAAGAGTTTTATATATTGATACTGTACTAGTTTGCCTCTTCAGTATGTTTTAATAAAATTAGAAAGTTTATGACATAGTTTTATTCATTAAGGTATTACAAACTAGGAAGAAATGTAAGATATAAAATAAGTTTTACCCAAACATTATATTACGTTTGTAATAAACTACCGATTATAGTTGAACATTCAAGGAATTTCTATACGAAATCAGACTTTGATTACAATTGATTTACTTTTATATATAAAATATTAAAAAAGTTTGATCTGTGTGGATTCCCGTCCTACTAAATATTGAATGATACTTATATAAATATAATATATATTTATATAAGTATCACTATATATATATAATATATAAATTCAATATTTATATATATTATATATTATTTGAACTTTTTATAATTTCAAGATTATAAAAATTTGATAATACAGTATCTACAAATCTTCTTATCATAGTTAAATCATCTTGACTGAGTTCTCGAATTTGGTTACAAGAACCAATTTTCTTCAGTTTCTGATTATAAAATTAAATGATTTTATAATCAGAAACTGAAGAATAATCTAATCTAAAAGAATAATCTAATCTAGTCTCTACCAAAAAAAAGTTTTTAAAAATGTTATAAAGTTGCCTTTTGATATAACATATTCTCATTCTTACCATCATATAATATGCATAACTAATCACCATTACCGAAAGATTTTAGATGCCATTTATATTTTATTTCAGCTAGATTTTCAAATTAATCAAATAAATATTAGTCAAATATTCATTTATTTAATTATGCTAATTCAATTTATTGAGCCACTTATAAATACAATTCATGAAACAAGTAATTCTAGATTTTCGGAATCCATTTAAGAGTGATTAAAAGATGCAGGATTAAAATATTCCATCAATCTAACTAAAATTTACACACAAACAGTAAGACAGCATGGCGATCTTATTAGCCTTTTCTACTAAAAAGGTACAGTATTATATATATGTTGACTTTCCATCATCTATTAGCTCAAGTAAAATCAATTAATAAAACATATCTATAAATGTTAATTAAAATATATGTTTTGACTAGGAAATTTGTATTAATTTTATTTTCTATTTAGAATATTTATTCTTTTAATGTGTATATAATTTTTGTAGTTTCATTCTTTTTGATTTTATAATTATTTATCTTATAATTTAATAATGTTTTTGTATTTTGTTCGTTGTTTACTTGTCATTGTCATATTTTCTTTGATATGAAAATAATAATGGAATTCCTTAAATAAATTAAGAAATTCCTTTATTTATGTTCATATCAAATAATAAATTTTTAAAATAAATTATTCGTTGTTTTCTCGAAATTCATTTTAACGAATTATATTCTTAGTTTATATTTGTATTGATTCTCATGTATTTCAAATTTAGTTTTCCTTTCTGAAATTCAAATTTATATTTTATTACGTTTTATTCAATACATTTTTTCCCCCAGTAAATTTTAAAATAAGACATTTTATTCTTTTAGTTGTTTTCTTTCTTTCATTGGAAAAGTTGTGGATTTATGTTGTAACTTAATCTCGGTTTCTCAGTACCAATCATCTAATTGCGATGTTCTATCCTTTACCAACTTTTATATCATTTTTCTGATTACAGTAAAATATCACTTTTTATATTTGAACTTCTTGTTTGGCCAACTATAAAGTAACTTTGCTTCATGTTTATTTGATTTCGTAACTTTCTAGATAAATTTTATATTATATTTTCCTTTGAGTTCAATACATTTTAAAGTAAAACATATTTATTTTATAATTTTTTTTAAATTTATTCTCACTTTTATATTTGCCACTTTTGTACTAATATTGCTTTAATCCGCACTTATTATTCAAAATTCATAACAAAACTTATATAACAACCTAATCTTGAAAATTGTATAATATAATGATGTTAATTTACGATAAAACTTATTTTTAATAGGAATAACATCTTCTATATCATTAATTGCATGTATACAATAATTGCAAGTTTCCAACTTGAACAATCAAACTTAATCACCAACAATTTCTTATTTACTTCCCATACAATTAATGATATCTATGTCTTACTAATAATTATCGATTTATCAATGTTATTTCATGGAGAGTTTATTTTGTTCTTCTACTTCTTACTAATCTATATGAATTCAGTTAACTTGAGTGACGACAATGCTTCAACAATCGAGTTTCTCCCAGGCATATATGTAAAAATTTATATTTATCTCGTTTATAACATCATATATTTTTTACTTTGATAAATAATTCATAAATTCAATTCTCCAATATTTCAGTAACAAGAACTGCCATACGTTATAGCGACTTCCTTTTAGCTTTCAATAAATATTTTCATGCCATTCGAGCGATTTTCTTAAATCATTACTACGGAAGTCTATTTACGATTTCCACTACGAAATTTCTACTCCAGAAACTATTTTTATTATTATTAAGAAATCAATCTCAGTTATTTAAATTTTAAATAAATAAATAAAATTTTCTAGATTTTTAAAATCTGTCAAAAATATTTTTAAATGATGAAGTTTTTAATTTATATATACATATAGACAAATGCAATGAAGATGAATTTATTTCCTTTAAAATGAAGCGTAACTATAAAAAAATAATAATAAATAAATAAAAATAGAAAACGTGGGTTGGAAATAAAATTGAATTGTAACATCAAATTTTACAATCATGTTCACAAAAAAAATGTTTCTTCAAATAAGCAAGGGAGTTTGAAGCAAGCCATGGAAAGAATTGAAGTAGTTTTGATGAATAAATACGATAAATATATATAAAAAATATTTTTCTTCTTATTTTATTTCACGAATAAAGAATTTTTTATACAGTATACATAAAATTTTTGAAAGATTATTTGCATTAATAAAAGCACTTATGATTAATCACTAAGTTTATCTAATGAAATACACAGTTAAAAACTAATGCATCAATTTAAAAGACAAAAAAAATCATTTAATTATGAAAAAATTTTTCTGTATTTCTTATTCATAAAACTAACATAAAAAATCGTTTATCTAACATTAATTATTTACATTTTAAATATTTCAATTCATATTAAAATTTATTTTAAATATTCACTTTTCGAGAAAATAAATATTTTGTCAAAGTCGATTTAAAATTCAGTATCATTTAAAGTTTAATAGTCAACTCTTGTCATTTATTTTCTACGCTCTATGATGCGTAAATTTAAAAAATCTGAAATATAAAAAAAATGAAGAAATTTTTTAAAGTAATTAAACTTGAATTATTTATGTTAGGCTATTTTATTATAAAAAATAAAGTAAATTTTACTCAATTAGGTTAGTGAAAAGCTAGTAAAACTAGCATGAATTTTTTTAGTTAAAATTTATCTTTTTTAAAGTTAGTTTCACATAATATGAACTCGATGTTCAAGCACGTGTAATTATGTTTTAGAAAATTTTTCTAATATTAAGTTTAGTTCCTTAATGTATTATTTATTATCATTCCTAATTTAAGTGTAATTCCACGTTTTGATCAAAATTATTTTGTTCGTGATAGATAACAATGAATGGACAAAAAGAACAGTTTCGATAGCATTTTCAATGCTAGTTAAAATTCATTGAACAACAGTTGAACTTATAAAATTTGAACTTGATTGAATATCTAATTGTTAGAAAGATAAATAATCATTTTGTATGCTGATTCAGAGAAACTTTTGTCAATCTTCGTAAAACCATTGCAAAATAAAAAATTATCATTATATTCTGTTAAAAAATTTTTATCATCATACTTCGTTCGTATGATAATTTAAAAAAAAAATAATTTTTATTATTTTTTTAAATTATCATACTTTGTTCAGGGTTTAATCTTTGCTAAATCGCTTCAACAAAAAAAAATAAATAAAAAATTTCATAAATTAATTAGAAAAATATTCTAATTATAACTTGCTAAAGTTTTTTTAGTACATTAGTATTATCAAACGCGTGGGAATTTCTATTAATATAAATCAAGCTAGTTTTACTAAAACTTTTCATTTGAACTCATTAATTCATTAAATATTTTAATAAAAATGGTTTATGTCTTCTGAAAGATTAAAAACAAAGTTCCATTTGATCGATAAAAATGTCATAAGTATTGCAAATTTCGTTAAGTTTTATTGTATATTTATTCTATTAGATAATGATTGTACTATCGTGACATAATTTCTTAATAAACAATAAAAAAAGATTTAAATTTTAATAAATGATCAAATTTTAAATAGAAAATTTATTAAATTGACTTCCCACTAAAGGCAGTGATAATATTGTGTTGTCAATAATATCATTTTAATAATTTTTCTTTCATAATAATATACTTGCATTCAATTTTCAACTTTTTGTCTGAACCGATAAATTTTATAAATTTTAATTATTCAATTGTAAACTATATATAACACAGTCGAAAAAAATCCATGTATATTTTCTTGAAGCTATTCAAATATTTAAGTCAATAATGCAAGAAGTTAAAAGGAATGTTTAATGCTTGTAAGCACAATGCGTGCCACCGACTTTGACGTCATTCTTGATAATCACTCGTCTACAGAACCACTTGTTTCTATAGCAACTGTTGCTACGGTAACGAAAAAGAAGCGTGATTAAGATAAAGTTGGTTATGAAAGGGAAAGTCAAATTTTATATAAGAAAAGATATATATATACTAGACAAGAATACGTGAAAAGGTACAAGTTAATTATTCTTCAATATTATACCACGCCGAAATATTTTATTATAAAAAAACTTTTTTAATTAAAAATATAAAACAGTGCAAATTTATAATCTGATTTTCTTATTTAAAGATCATATAAGAAATTTTTCGCGAAGAAAAAATATAATAAATTAAATATTTCAAATTAACATAGGAAAAAAATAAAATTTGGAAAGCAAAAACTAACAACATTTTAACTAACTAACAGTTAATAACTAACAACATTTTATAGTTTGTTAACTGAGTTTTATTTAAAAAACTCAGTTAACGAACTATAAAATATTGAAATAAAAATATCGAATTAAAAAGTTTTAAATATATCAAGTATGATTATGATGATGATAGTTTTTGGAGGAGGACTCCTAAATGTAACAGAAAAGAAGATAAAAATTATATATAAGGGAATAAAAGTAACGGTTATGAAATATGAAAAATAAAAACAGTAATGTGATCAGAAAAATTTTTCGATTCATAAAAGTTACGATTTTATAATTCAAAAGAATCAATTTTGCAAAAATGCAAATCCACTAGAATACAAAATTATTCATTGAACTGTCACGTTAAAGCAAATTTTGAAAAAATTCCAATACAATTTTTTTTTTCTTATCAGTTAATATTTAGACTTAATTTGTTTAATCAGTACATGGTAAGAGAGATTTGATTCTGAAGGGAATTTTTCTGAGATGATAATAGCTAAGAGCTTAAGCGATGTTTATTTTGTGTCATGTTGTTTGACGTATACAAAAATATTGGACAATGTCGGTTTATGCAACACAGACTATTTAAAATTTTTCCGATAGTGCAATATTAATAACCATATTTTTGTAATTCAGTGCATTGTAATTTGGTATATAATTCCTTATTTAACAATATTATATTTTTATAATTTTATTAATTTAGAACAATAATATAAAAAAAATTTTATCGTGTTTGTTTTTCTTGCTATCCCGAGAAATTTTCTCTTCGATTAAATAATTTACTTTTCGAATATCAGATCGAAATTAATTTAAATATATATAAATATATAATTATACCGTCACAAATTATGGATAGCGTCATTTCATTAATTTTAGATAAAAAATAGCATTAGTTGTGAAATTTCCAATACTAAAATTTTTCTTGATTTTATATGATAAGTTTATTTATTAAAATTTATAATCATGAAAATTTAATTTTAATCATTAGAATGAATGTTGTTATTTCTTTAGAAAAATGAAAAGTTTTGATTTATTTTCTTACAAATCGATTAGACAATGCAATTTTCTTTAATGTGATGTTATCAATATATTGTAGATTTTTTTGATAACTTCATTAAACTTATTCTAAACTATAATGAATTTTCATATGAATAGATCAATAAAAAATTAACAAAATATAGTCTAATACTAGCCAATGTATCCGGCATTGCCGGGAATTTTTGGCACATTATTTGTAGGGAGTTTTATTAATTTCTGGTGGGTGAGATTTTTGATAGCTACAAATGATAATCAACCTGTAAGCAAAACTGGAAAAATCAAAACATTTTGACACTGTCTTAGAGACCATACATCAGTATTTTAGACGTCACTCATTATCACGTCATAATGACACAGAAGTGACGTTTTGTGATGTCATTCATTGGCACATCGTATGTTGGAACCTTGTGGAATGACACTTATTGCTATAACATATATCGAAATTTTAGAGACGGCACTCATTGCTACATCATCATCCTGTCAACATTGTGATGTTTTGTGATGAGATCCAGTTACATCATACATCGAAATTTTTTCTACACGTCACTTATAGCTGAGTTATAATTAAGCCACACATTAGTGACGTTTTGTGACATCATCCGCTGTTACGTCGCAATAATGTCATTTCTATTACACTATACTATAATGTCATGCCGACGTCACTCTTTGCTACGGCACCAATAATCTGAAGAATTTAAATTACGGCCCAAAATGCTCTATTCCTGGGACGATTTTAACTTATGCTAACTTCGGGGTCACCAAAAATCGCTATGCAAAGTTTGGTTCCAATAGGTTAAATGGTGTAGGAGCCTATTCTAAACAGACAGACAAAAACAGTATTCCAAAATGCTCCGCTCTCTGGAACAATTTTGATCCAGAATATCTTATGTTGTTCACAGGATCATGAGAAGTTGCTTTGCAAAGTTTGGACTTGATAGGTCAAAGAGTAAGTCTAAGTGGAACAGACAGACAATCAAACATTCATTTTATATATATAGATAAATGATCTAGATATATATATCCTGGGAATTCTTTATATATATAAACTATTTTTTTAATAAAAGATTAATGATGTACTTGGGTTTAAATTTTCAAAGATCAAGAACAAGAAGTGAAGAAGTACGAATGAAGAAGTACATTATTAATATATATTTTATTTATCCTTAAAAAATGTATCTATCTATATATATATATATGTTATATATGTACATAGATAGGATTACATTACTACAGTCCACAGAAAAGAACTTAATCCTTTAACTTTATCTGTGTGATCTCTAATAAACTCATTTTCTACATAATATAATAAATCCCAGTAAGAGGTATATTTTTGTTTTTTATAAAAAAGATTAAAACTTTCGTAAAAATTTAAGGATAAATAAAATATATCATAATAAAATTATTGATCTATATACAACAGCTAAGTGATTTAGAAAATTATGCAGACGAAGTTAACATATTAAATTAGATTAGTGCAAAGAAATCAGAAAGCATATTTGGAAATATAATTATTTCTTTAATAATTTATTTAATTGATGCTGGTAGTAAGCAGAGACCAACATTTTCACCATACGCAATAAAAAAATTAATTGAGATTTATGTTGCAAGATTGTTTGTGGATACTGTCAACAATCATCATACTGTCAACCAACATATTATAGATAAAAAAAATTATAAACTTAGAAGATTACCGACAAGTTGGCATATTTTTTTATGTTTATACATATTGCGCTTGTTTTTTACTACCTTTTTAAATTATTATTAACTTTAAAATCATATGTAATCTTTTATTTTTAGTTTTTATATTTAACCAGATTCTTACCATAGAATTTAGAATAACATTAATTAGTTATCCATGCTTATTTATACAGTATAATAATTTAGAACTTTCTATGTATAATACTGTTATTAATCAAATAATCTTTTTTTTTTAATGTTTAGCAAGTAAAATGAATCACTTAGTCTTCCTTTACCAATTTTTAAATCCAATATATTAAAATTTGGCGTTTGAGTAAACATAATACGAAAATTAAGTTATAGAGTATGATCGGTTTTATCTTATTTCCTCATAAACTATAACATATCTACAACATGGAGCTAAGATATCATAGAATTACAATCCTAGGATTGGTCTTGCAAGAAACTATTCTTTTATATTGTTATTATTGTTAAAAACAATCATTCATAAAAGTAGGAAATTATGAATGATATGATGTGAAATGATGTTTATTAAACTTCTAAATTATAAATGATTGTTTTTTGGAACCAAAAAACAATCATTTATAATTTAGAGTTTAATAAACATCCGTTTCCTTCTTTATTTAAATTTATATTTTCAACTAAAAATTACCTAAAATATATTTATAAATGAAAATATAGATAATTTTATTATTTTTGATCTTGATTGGATAATTTACTTGCAATTGTTTTATATATAAATAAAAAATGCATTTATATTGTTAATAACATATCTGAAGAGTAGACATATACAAAGAAATTGCTGAAATACTCTCTATAGCTTTCACTAATTTTAATGAATTTGTTTAAATCATTGGAAGACGATTAAGAATAATTAAGGGTTTAATATCAACAGCCATTAACTCAGAAATTATCTTCTTGAATTAATAACTATTGAATAGAAAACAATATAGAATAAATTAATGATATTCTTTTCTTCGGTAAAATAATTTTATTATTAATAATATTTTACTTTCATGTATGTAGAAAATAAATTATTATTAATGTTTCGTAGCACGTTTAATGATCAGACAGAATTATTTTTAAAATAAATTATTTCGTAAATGCATTTTATTCGATCAAATTTATTTATGATGAGATATTTTTATAAAATGATTTTTAAATTAAAAATTATGCATTTAATTAGAATAGTTATTAATTTATTATACGAGTGAGAAAATTTAATCAACTTTTTCTTGTATAAAGAAATTACTTCAACGAAATTATTATTATGGTTCGTTTTAGAAAATCTAATTTTACGTAAAACTTTAGAAAAGTTCATAAACATCGGCATAAAGTGCGAAGTGCAGAACTGAAGAAGATTTTAGAAAATCCAATCTATGTATAATAGTTTTAAAAATAAATTTTCCGTTCAAACTGAATTTCTCAAGTGAAGGAATTCTAAATATTCTAATATTATTTCTCATACTGCCTTCAATTCATAATTAGTCTGTTAATTACAGAAAACATTATCGTTAATACTAATGAGTTTTGATACTTTTACACACAAACTGAACCGAGAAACTTATTAAATGTTAAATACGGACACATTTCGCAACCTTTCACGTATGAAAGCAATTTGTGTCATTTATCAAAGATTTTCAAAGAAATAAATAATCAAATATACGAATCTAAATTAATGACAAAAACAACAAATAGTTTCGAAACTTTACAGCGAATATTATTAGTAGCAAATCAAATTAATACTTATATTTCATTATTATGTAAATAAAATGGAGAAAACATTCGAAAATTTAAAGAAAAAAGTCTAAAAATTTTTGAGTCGATTAAAAACTCCTATTTTATCAGTTCGAAGAAATACTGTTAATTGGAAAAAGATGAAAACTAAATAATCAACATATATTTACAAATGCAATGAAACAAAATCAACAAGAGATTTCTTTAAGCGAAATTCTATGAATAAGCACAATAGGCTAGAACATCAGAAAGAGTGATCAACAAGATACACAATTTGTCTCCAAAGGCTCATGCATTGAAGCCAAACATTAGGGGACAGCGTGTCTTTAATTCCACTAATGGACTCCAACAGATTGTCCTGTTCTCTTACTGCAGATAATTAGTTCGGTTGTGATTGTTTCCCGAAACAGTTTATTATAATAGCCTACACTTAGTAAATTTTCCGAATTAAAATAAAATAAAAAATAACAATGCTAAAAGTTTAGAAATGATGACAAAGTATAACAGCAATATCTATGGAAGTTTATTTGATAAAAACGATTGTTACTATATATATAAAAAAAAAAAAAAATTAAAATTATATAAAACGGTTGAAGCGATTTTTATCGATTTTTCCAAAAATCCTTCCAAATATCGTTTTAGTCGTGAATGCACATAACGTCACGTTTAATTCCTTTCAACACTTATATAAAATTTGTCGAACTTTTATACCTTGAGGTAAAGTGTTAGCAAACACGTTTGGAAATAAAAGGAAATTACAGTTTGTTGGATGTGGTACCATTATCTAGTCATCTCCTTAGGCATGCAATAGTTCAATTGCTGTATTAAAGTCTGTCGTACATCCTCGGGTCAAAATTGCCCTGTTTATTCAACCAGATTAATTATTTCTGTTTATATAGCTTTCGATGTGTTCCATTAAAATAGGCCTAATGCACAAAATAGTTAATATTTGTAAAATATCGAATAAATTTCAAATATAAACTTTTCAATTTTCAACGGGGACTGCAAAAATGTATTCACTTAAAATAATTTTTTTTTGTATTTTTATATTCGACCTGAATGATACATATAACGCAGAAATCAGTTCAAAATTAACAGTTGTTAAATTAAATTTTTTTTATAAATTTCAAAATATCGATTTTTTTTAAAGTATAGCATTAGTTGAACAATTACATTTCAAGTTATTAAAATATATCAGCCAATAAATTATATATAAATTATTTTTACGATAAAATTTCATTCATTTTATGATTTTAATTAATTAAAATTATACTGAAAATACAGTTTACAGTACTTGTACTAAGAATAAGTTTTTCAAAACTTATCATGCGCGCATATACTGTATGACTCTTGATCGATATTTTTATTCTAAGCGATAAAAATTACTTTTACTTAATCAATATTTTCTATCTGTTAAATATTCAGAATTTTACTAGAATTAGTAAATATTCAGAATTTTATCTAAATGTGAGCATTATTAACCGCTTAAAAATATATAAAAATATATAATTACTGAAAAATATTTTATTTTTCAGTAATTATAAGTATTTTTCAGTATTTTTCAGTAATTATGTATTAAAGCTATTATTGAATTTTTGTTTAAGTTAGTTTTAAATAAATATGTAAAGAAACAAAACGAATAAAAATATTTTAAAATTAAGTCAACTTCTGCAATCTTATTTATATATATAATTACATTATAATTTAAAAAATAAATTTATGAAAATTTATGAAAAAAAATTATTTCTCTACAAGTTTTATAATAAATCTATAGAATTTAAAGCAATAAATAATTTTTTGCAATTATAATAAAATATAATAAAACATCGTTAATCTAATTAATAAGAGGGATTAGACCGGTCTGATTAATGATGTTCCAGAAATAACGAAGTGAGGATTTGATCAATAAAAGAAATTTCAAATATAAATGAGTGTTTCTATTTTCTGTAATTATTTGAACCATTATAAAACGTTTTTAAATCATAAACAGGCAGTATTTTATTTGTGAAAAAACGAACTTATATTTATTAAATCATCTATACGAATGAAAAGAAACTGAAATTCAGATTTTTTTAAATTATTGTATCCTATTTTTTGCTATAAAATGCAATATCAGGATTAACGTTGTTTCTACCATATTTATAAACTTATTCAATAAACTTATATATATGTATTTGATATGAAGTGGTTTTTACATATTTGACCATAGTGACTTTCAGACCACAATGATATAAAAGATTTTCTATAAAATGCACTATGAATAAAAGAATGAATACAAGAAAAGTAATAAAACAAAATACAATCTAAACTACGCACTTTTCCTACCCTTAGGGCACAATTCTATATCAATAAAGTTTTCAGATTACCTACTGTTTTCATTTCTTTGTTATTATCCCAGATAAATTCTGCAATGGATGTACTTCTTACCTGGAATATTAGAATGTTTGAAGATTGCATAAAGTTTAGTTAACAAGAAAAACTGCGATCCCAGTTCAGCATGAACTAAGATTTGAAACAAAGATGAGATGTCGGAGTTTAGTTTATATCAGAGAGTGATATTCTACTTGTTATAAAACTGCGTAATCAGTTTTTTCGAAGCATTTTCATTGTAGGAATAATATAAAATTTTAATTTTATTTTTGAGAATATGTAACAAGTATTATTTCATATACTGGCATATTTATTTTAAGTTATCGTGTGAAGTTCATATCTATATTATATACTTATTTTATAGGAACCATTGAGAAAATATATTATGTTTTGTTTATCTCTTATATCTTTATTTATTGAATAAATTTATAAATAAACGAAAAAATCTCTTTTATAATTCTAATACTGTAAAGAAGAATAAAAAACTTTTGTGTTTGATAGATTTAGTTTTTTTCTTCGCTAATTTATTATTTTTAAATGATAAAAGTCTTAATAATTTATTAATCCTATTGGCATTTCATTAACTTTAATTCTTTGCAATACGATAATATAAATAAAAAAATTTAAATAAACATAGTTAAATTTAAATAAGTATATTTTAAGTAAACAAAGTTAATGTTTATAAAAAAAAAGAATTAAAAAATATACTTTTTAATTAAGTAATTAAATATACTTGAATAATTTATTTCTTCTATTCCATATCAAACACAGTACTGTATATCAAAAAATTCCATTGATATTAAAAAAGAAATTAAATTAAATCTAAAAATTCTGGAGAATTTTTAGATCCGAATCTGAATAAATTATATTGAAATTTTAAATTCGAAAATACTAAATTTAAAATCTTCGGTTTGAAATTTCATTCGATGTAAAGTAGAAAAAGATAGGCAAAAATTTCGATTTGATATATAACTATTTCTTAAAATTTTATACATAAAAATTTAAGTAATTCTTATGATTCCTAAATAATATTAACATTAAAATTTTATTAATTTTTTTTTTAAATATGCATTCATATTCGAAGCTGAAAGTTTCAGGATGGACTAATTCTTATTACAGCATGCATTTTTCTTACTATACAGAGTACAATAATTTCGTCTTATATACAGTATATGTAACTCTTATTATTCTCCACGTTTCTTAAGTTTTATATTGCTCTCTAGAGTAAGGTACCAAATTTTAAATTTAATTAAGTTAAAAGACAATGTCATCGTTGCTTTTAAATTCTCAAGAGTCCTTCACTTATGACTTAAAATAAACTTACAAGTAAAATAAAGATTATAATGTAGGAATTGGCAGGAGTCAAATATATTGCATTAGTCTAAGAAGTAGTTGTTTGACTAAATCATATTTACGTTACTACAAATTATGTAAACGAAATAAACTCTCTCTCTCTCTCTTATTAAATTCACCATATAGTTTATTAGTTATCTAACAATTAAAAGTTCTATAACTTATTGAGATCTTTGACAACGGTTCGAACATAAACAACGTTGACTTCTTAGAGAAAACCATAATTATTTTAGGCGGAAGTATTTATATTTTGTGAAATTTATCGAATTTATTACAAAAGAAAAAATATAATAATGAGATTTCATCCAACATTTTAGTTTCTAAATAAAATTTATTTAGTTTATATATATATATTATTTCGTGCAAAGAATTGATATTATTTCGAAAGAAATTTGATTCTATTAGAATTTCGGAGAAACAAGAGTTAAATCCTTGTAGAAATATAATTAATTTTAAATAATAATATCACAAATTTCTTTTCCTCCAATTTTAAAAATATGAAAACAATTTTTTTTTTGTTATAAATTTAACAAAAATTGAATTATTTGTGATTCCTTTAAATCATTTTATGCCATTTATCTAGATACCAATGATATTAGTGACATGCCATAAATTGATCATAATAATTATAATATACTGTATATACTATTATTGATTTAAAATCAATATAAACTCTTTGAAGATAATCAAATTCTAGTCACTAACCTTAATATGATTTTATTAGTACATAATCAAATTTTTTGAAGCAAATACTATAATTAAATAAATATAAATTTAATTATTTCAAATTTATTTATTAATTTGTAATAATTCAATCAATAATTTTATTTGATTGAATTTAAGCAAACATGTTATGTATTGTCGAAATTTAAATTATTTTTAATTTAATTCCATTTAAAAACAGACAAATATTGAAGATAACATAAACTTCTAAATTTAAATGATTAATTATTTTTATTTTTAAAAACAAACTACATTTTAATTAGTAATTAATTTCGATTAAAAAATTAATATATAATGTTTATTGTTTGCATATAACAAATTATGAAGAATGAATTATTTTTTCTTATAACATAAACACTTTAATGCAGGAAATTGTGAAATTTAATTACACAAATATCGTTTTAGATTCGTTTATAGCTATCGTGAATAGATTTACATTAGAATTACTCACTATTTTTAATTAACTATTTACTTTTAGTACTTAATCTGAATGAAATTTCTTACCGAGTATAAGGGACAGAAGTAATACAATTTTTGTTTGTTTTTATTACTTGATTTATGTCAAAATATTATAATCCAATTTATTGTCAGTTAGAAGTGATGCCAAGAAATAGTAAACAACTTTAAATAATAAAATATGGATAAGTACAGTACTGCATAAAAACGTAATATTTATAAGTAATTAGAAGAAATATAAAGATGTTTTAAGTATGATTATTTATTTAAACAATTAAATGATAGTAAATTGCTGTTTTATAAGATATTTATAGACAAGTATTAAATGTATTATAAATTTTGTTTTAAGAAGCAAAAGCATTGGCAGAAGAAAAATTACTAAATCAAGCTTTTAATGAGAGATATTTACTCGTAGAATGTTAGTAGAGAATTATTAAAAATAGATATTTATTAATTTGTCATCTTCCAGTCACTGGGAATAGATTTTTTATAAATAATAATTTTTCTTTTCTTTTTTAAAAAAAAAAAAAAATATAAATAAACTTTTACGAGAAAAGCTTTTATAATGAAATTTAAAATGTTTATTGTTATGATTTTCATTTATATTATCATTATTTTTATTTAATTTTATAAAATTAAATTAAATGAATTTATTTTCTACATCGTTACATTAATTATTAAACGAATTTCTGATATTACTAAGAGAATTTTTAATTAAATGCTAACAAAATGGCAAATTTTTCTAATAATTAATTACTTTTATAGGCAATTTTTATATCAAGGGAAAAATAATGATCCTAAAAATATTGAAACATAATTAAATGAAATAACAAACAAAATTACAGTACATCTAATATAGTATAATAAAGTTCAGTTCTGTTTTCTGTAACACCTTATACAAAGTAGGCTATTCAGAAAGTAAATATCTATATTTGATGTCAAATACTAATATTTGTAACACAAATTAAGGAATTACGAATGGTTATTTCTTCCCAAATTATTATTAATAATCCTTTATATTTAATATTTGTTCTTTACTACATATAAAAAAATTCTTTATTTGCTTTATTTATAAATATGCAGTCCAGTAAATAGTTTAACAATATTTCTGTAAATGTAAAGAAAGCTATTAAATAATATTATAAACTAATACAGTATTATATATTGGATTTATAAATAAAAATAGATTAGTTTAGTATTTAAAAAATTAATTGTTTTTATACATAAATCTATAAAAATGAAAATAAAATTAAATATTTCCTTTTATAACTGATCAATATATATTAAATCATACGTATAAAAACAATAATTATACAAGAATTGTATTAACAATAAAAAATAACAACATATATTAGATTTTATTACTTTATTGAATTATATTCCTATACAATAGTTGGTAAAATATATTTTATAGCAAGTTGCTATATAAGCTATGTAAGCTATAAATTAAAACTGTTAAGGGAGAAATTTGTTGTTTATATAATATTATGCATTATTTATAAGGATTATTTATCTTATAACTTATTAACAATGACTAAATTATGATAAAAAAATTTTTGTGTAGGTTTATTCTGAGCAGTTAATTTTTAATCGTTATAATTGTGAAACTTATAATAATTTTATTTGAGGCTGATAACATCTATTTATGATTACTTAAATTGATAATAACCAGTATACTATATTGGTTCTGGATGATTTGATTTGTAGCAATATTTATAAGAAGAACGTTTAAAAATAATTAAATCTAAAAGGAAAAAAATCAAGATTTTTAATATACAGTATATCAATAATTTCATGAAATTAAATGAGATGAAAATTATTTTTTAAACGATTTATACATATTGTTATAAATTATGTTCATAGTAAATTTCCACTTATAATTTTATATTCAGATTTTTAATTAATTTAAAGAATATTTATTACAAGTTTACTCTATATTATAAAATCAGAAGTGTCTAAATGTTGTCTTCGATTCATCTGATCGAAATTAATGAATAGATTATTTATAAATTAAAAATTAATAATGCTTTTTGGCATTTATGTAATAAAATATTATCAATACCTAAGAATATATAAAAATTTTATTTCTGAATGGGTAAATTAAATCTATTAATAAATATTTGATTGAAAAATCTTCATTAGTATAATTTAGGAATATAACGTATTAATAACAGGATGTTATATTTGCCATATTGACTATAGCATCCTATGATTTGGTGTTTACAGTAAATATATATAATTTTTCTTACGATAAATATTTATAATTTATATAGAATATTTACAATATACATAATATTTTATAATATTTATTATTAATAGAGTTGAATATATTAATATAAAAAATTAATAAAAGCTACTCATCGAACAGCAATTTATCGTTCAATTGTAAAAAGTTTTTATATATGATATAACTAAAACAAAATCATGAAAATAATATGCTAATAAGTTTTTATATATTTTTAATTTTTATATTTTATGAATTGACTCAATGTTTGTTAATTTATAAAAGTTGTTACATTAATGCAAATAAAACTTATTTAATTAAAATATTTAAGAATTAAAACAATTCAATCATTCATTTGTTTCCGTAAAAATTTATAAATCCTAGAATATTGCATTAATTTTAATTGAATATCATCATTTTTGATAGATTTATATATGTAGCGTAGTCGGAAATTGAATCGAATGTTGTTGTTTGTAATGAATTTCCAATCAATAATTGGATACTTTATAACTTAATGTCATGTGAAGCATATTAAATCAAAAAAGGTAAAATTATAATATAAAAATAAAAAATGCTCATTTGTAATAAAAATCTAACTAAATCTGATTAGCTTCGTATATTTGTTGTGATTTTTGGTTGTAAGAAAAAATAATAGAATATGTTTGATGATAATATTTTTTCAATTTTTTTTTTCAAACCATAACACATAATGAATGATCATATAACTACTGACTTAATTTACATTACATCTAATATTTAAAATTTTAATAGTTGCAATCTCCTGTTAAGAATCAATAAATGTGATTATTAGTCGATAATTATTAACAAAATTTCTTTCACATCGTACAAATATAATACACCATATACGATTTTTCCATTGTGTAAATTTGAGAAAAAAAAGTTAAGTAATTCATTAATTTGGAATGTAAACACATATTCAGAATGTACGTTCTTGATAGGAGAAGGCACAGTTGAAAATATTTTATAGCAATATTTGCGCATTAGTGGCTGTATTGAAATTATTATTCACATCGTCTTTATCGAAAACTTAAGTCTGAAGTTTCATATCCCATTCTAGATGACTTTCTTAATTTTTTTTAATCCAATAAACTAATTTTGGCGAAGAGTAAAGCGTTAGTAAAGATTATTTATTATTTGAGGTATATAATAAATAAGTTCTCATAATACATAAATATAATTAATATTTAAATACTTTGCTGTATAACATAACTCGCAAATCACTACAAATATTAATAAATAAGTAAGTTTTTATTTTAATATTTTATAATTTGTATAGCATTACTTCAATATATTCAGAGTTCCTGCTTCGTATAAATTTATACCCAAAGGAGACAATCAATCATTGGTTAGACTGGTTATCGGATGACACTAAAGATAAAAGATACATAAATCCCTGAACAATAAACATTAAACATATGTTTCATCTGATAAATGTTTAAAAAATATAAGAAACATAGAGACTACAAAACAAAGATAAGTTTAATTTTTAAAAAGTGTAATGTTAAAATTTTAATAAATTATTTAACACAAATTTTATCATTGTTTATTTATCATAAATTTTTATAAATTCTAAAAGTTTATAGTTTTATGAATTCAGCAGTTTTGAAAATATTAAAAAAAAAACAAATAATATTCTTTTATTTAAGTTTATGTTTTCTTAAAAATGTTAAAAACTATTTTATAAGCTATATAACTAGTTTAAATGGCAATTATAAATTACTTATTGATATTTGACGTCTACGTTTATATGCATACTAACATCAGATAGTGGCTTCAATTCTGAACACTTATTTAAATTTAAGCTAGAGAGAAATGAATGGCGTAGATCTCCCAAATTTTAGATAGAATACAAATTGAAGAAGGAATAATCTATGATTTAGATAAGTAAGATTATAAAAATTTCAAAGTTAAAAAGATTTTTTAAGAGAATAGAAATTAAATGAAGGATGCAAAAGGGAAAAATTGCATGAATTATAATAAATTCATGCAATTTTTCCTTTTTGCATAAATCCCCTTATTCCCTTTGTTATTATATCATTCATGTATTATGCTTGAATAATATAATAACAAAGATATAACAAATGAATGATAATAACAAAAGGAATAAAGACAATATAGCCTATATAAATATATATTAATTTTGAATAGTTCTTGGAGTTGGGTTTGGAAATTTTTAAGACAGTAGTTCTTGGAGAAATCAATATTGTATTTAATGTTGATATTATTACAAAAGGGATGATTATGTTCTTCGTAGACAAATAATATTTTAAAGTGTAACCTGATGAAAAATGTGTATTTTTTAATATTTTTGATTATATCTAGCATTTCTGAAAATATAGTAATTATAAGAGTTTGGTAGAAGAATTTTTCTAATACAACGATGGAATTTTGAGTTTTTTTAGAACAGAAAGATATTTCCATTTAGACTAGTTAATAGCATTATTCAAAATAGTTTAGGAAAGATTGGCATATAGTGCTTGGAGAAATCAATTAATCTAACGAAATTTCAAAGTGAAGCATTAGATCAGTTGAAACATACCAATTAAATTTTAAAGATTTTGATTAGGAGCTAATTAGAGGATGGAATCAGAATTACTCATTATCTTTTTCATAAAGTAGTTGATCATGTCTCAATAATAAAGGATATAGATATGCCTTACAAGTTTCGAGTCTCATTACATAACTTGAGACCGAACGCCCCAGTTTGAATAGTTTCCTAAAGAAAATACATTGAATTTTCTTCAAGGAAAAGAGATCTGGAATCCACACTGCAGATGCATAGGAAAAGATAGAAAATATATATGAGTTGAATATTTTATAAGCTGCTTTTAAATTTGAGTTTTTACAATGAACACCTTGATAAGATCTGGCATCATAGACGAACAATGATTTATCTTAAAGTGATGTAAAATAATGTGCATAAGTTATAAAAAGACATAGATAAACATAACACAAATAGATATGCATATAACTTATATATATATAAGTTAACTATTTAGAAATGAATTTGAATTTATAAATTTTAATTAAACAATCTTATATATATATATAAGATTGTTTAATTAAAATTCATTCACAGTTTGTTAAATTATAAATTTATTTGAATTAATTAAAAAGTTACAGGTAATTACATATATTAAATAAGAAGATTACCAATTGCAATATTTATTGAAAAGGTCGATTATATTCTTGTAAACACTGTACACAGTCAGACACATTGAGACTAAAAAGGATAAAATATTTTTCAAATATAGAAAAAATATAAAATATTTATTTTTAAATCTAGAATAAAGAAGGTTGAAATTACTAGATTGATCTAATAATTAAAATAAATGTAAATAAAACTAAGAATATAAATGCAAATATAAATATTTTTTTAATGATATTTTATGTTTTGTTGATTCACAGTTTCGTGCATTTATTTATTGTATTTCTAACAGTTGACGAAGAATATTTTATTCAATTGCACGAATATACATTAATTAATGAAAGTATCCACTGATCATATTTTAGTGTTTTGGAGTGTTTCAAATGTAATCAAACTTCATCTTTTAAAAAAAATCGTCCACTACATGTATTTCGGCGAACGAATCGATGAAATCTGTTGCAATAGGTTATGTACATTGCTTTATTTGGCTATTTTAACTTATCGGATTCGATACGATTGAAAATTCAAATATCTGTAGCTTGCTGTGCACTTCCGTAAGATAAACCATATCGTTGCTAAATATTTAAAAAGATTTTCTAGGCGATCTTTACCAATTCAATTTTAGATTAAATAGTGAATGCAGAGAGCACTAACAGAATATAGCAAGAATTTCATTTAATAGTAATATCATCTTAACAATAAATTACTATTTATTTTACAGATCTTTAAAATTATTTTAATACAATATTAGTAAAAAAGTTGTATGTCGATTATGAGGTACAGATCAATATTGAGAATGATTTTAATTTATTTTTTCTGATTCCTCCTAAAATAATTGAAGAAAGAATGGTGGATTTGATTCAATTATTTTAACAATTTACTTATTTCAATTAAAACAAATTTTAAAGAATGTCTTTTATTTTTAATATTTTTTGATAAATTTAATGTTATAATAAGTTTTATCGAGAAATATGTAACAAAGTATTTATTAACTTATAAAAATGAAAAAATGTTTTTTAAATATTAATTTACATCTACGAGAATTATCGAAGTAAATTGAAGAAATATAAAATTAGTATATTATATAAAATTTAAAGAAAATGTAATTAAAATAAATATTTTAAAATTTTTAAATTAAGCAAAAAAATAATTTTTAACTAAAAATCAGTAATAAAAGTCCAGAATATCAAGGAGAGAGTAAGAATAGCACCGATCGAAAGAGGACGATAACTTGAATAAATTTTCGAAAAAGAACTCATACTTGTAAGTGATGCAAGTGACGAAAAAATAGATGACGAAATTAAAGTATTTCCCCTATATATACCTACACCTGTGCGCGTTGCCATCTTGAAAATTGGTTTTGAAAGCCGATATAATTTTCGAATGAATCTTTAACACAATAAGAATTGTCAATTCGTATTTTAATCATCAGTCGATGGAGGACGAATTTTTAATTCTGTAATATATACATATTTTCGGAATGAATGTTTAACACAATGGAATTGCCGTTTTGAAGTTTTAATCATCAATCGGTGGAGGCGAATCTTTAATTCTCTAACATGTATCTCGAAAATTGCAGGTGATATGGTTTAGCAATTTCTGAGATGTATTTTAGAATGAAAGATACTATATCTCATTTTCCTTTTTGCTAACGATGATTCCCATTAACATGTTTCCAATTATGCAATATAATCCAGCTACGCCCGAAATAAGCACATCTTTTAAGATGGCGGTGCGTACCGATTTAGGCACTACATATAAGTAAATACTTTTATTACTTCGTCCATAATTTCGTCATCCGCACGAACAAAGGTATCATTTATTTGGAAAATTTAATCTATTTATGATATTTTTTGATCACTGCTATTCTTGCTATTCTTCACTATTCTAAATTTATACCAAATCAGTTATAGTAATTAATAGTAATTCTTGAATACTTTTTATTTGTTCGACAATTACAAAAATTTAATTAATTATATATATTTTAAATAAATTTAAAATTTAAAAGTGGTTTATTATTTAAAAATTTAATTGATACACATGCTAGAATAATTTAGTTTATTTTTAATATATTTATATCACTTTTTATAATGTAATATCAAACAGTTTTCAGAATTTTTAATTGAATTAAAATATATATTTTTTTAGTAGAATTAGCTTGAAAGATGGTATATTGTCTCACTAATACGAATTCCAATACGTTTAATTAAAACGTTTTGCCTGGTTTTGGTGAATAAATGACATGATATTCATCAAAACAATCTTTTTCATTCATTTTGATTTACTATCTTGAAAGTGCGCTGAACTTACATAGATAATATTAATGCTTTCATTAATAAATTCTGTTGTATTCTATTAATAAATAATTTTCTGATGATTAATGATAATTATATATTACCAAAGAAGTCATAACTTTTATTGGTTAAATTATTATCTTAAATATTATCTATAAACCAAAATTAATTGTTTTTTACAACTAAAGACAAAAATTAAAACTGTCAAAAAATTAATTTTGGCCTACAGATAATATTTAAGATTTTATTTGAGTTTTATCAATACCAGATTTTTTAAGAATTTGGTATTGATAAAAAGATTTTATTCAACGAAAAATAAGAAATACCGTACACCAAAAATAAAGTTTATAAAATAAATATTTTCAGAATCATGAAAAATTTGTTATTATAGGCCTATTTTCTAAAAATGACCTGAAATCTTTAATTTCTTATCATATTATTTTCATAATTTGATAAAAAATTTTAATTATAAAAATTTATATTGATCAAACAGTATGGATTTTAACTAAACGTTTATTTTATAAAAGTTTTCTTTATCCGATATATATGTCTACAAACTTATTTCAATAACATCTATTGAAAACACTTATTGATAAGATGTTCTTAAATTAATTGTATGAAGGAACTTGTTATAAGTTTGTTGAACTGGTAATAAGTAAGGTAGTTATTTCTTTCTGATAATAAGCACAACTGCCGTATATAAGTTAGTATACCTTTTCTTATAAAATATCAATAGCAAAAAATATTATCTTTATAGATTTTTTACAGCATATATCATGATTATTTTAATTTGTTATTATTAAATAAAATTTTTTTCTGTAACGTAAAATCTAAAATATATTTGTGTAATAATAGAATATCACATGAGATATGAAGAAACTATTAAAAATGAAGACAAACAGATGTTTACAAATATAAATATAATTACAAAAAATACGTAATTAAAATGTAAAATTAAGCAAGTAATCGGATAGATTATACATTAAAATGTAGTTAACAATTTTACTTTAATATATTTTAAAAAATAACAAATACGGTGATTTTAATGAAGAAGTGTAAAATTGTTAAGATTTGTTGATTACGAATTAATTTATTTTTTATTTTTATTTTTGATGGCTTCGTAAATAAAGCATTCAAAACTTATATGATTAATGAATTCAATATTTCATTAATCACATAAAACTGCGAAAAAGAATTGAAGCTTTCTTTTCTCTTTGATAAGCAATTCACGAAAGAAGAATGATGATTGGATGTCTAATATAATTTATTAAATATTGGAATTGTTTAAATATGCCTCTGAGCATATCTAAACAAGATACGCTCGGAGCCATAAGTATTATGCTTATAACTAACAACAAGAATTATTGCAGAATAATCTCATAAACAATAATTTTCAACGATTACAATCTGAAGTTGCATTAAAAAAAATGTATTTACATTTTTCAATTCGTATTATTTTCTGTTAAAATGGGGATTATAGTTTTACTTTCTCCTCTAAAATAATATTTTCCAGTTTATCAATTTCTTTGGTAAATTAGGAAACGATTTAACGTCATTAAATGTACAGCTCATGAAAAATATAAATTAAATTATGCTTTTTCTGTTTATAATTTAAAGCAATTTATTAAGATTAAATTTAATTATTTGCAAATTAAGAACATCTTAGGCAAGCTAACTAACTATTTGACCGAATTTTATTCTTAGCAAATAAGTTTATCATATTTTTGTAAAGTATTTTAAAAAAGAATAAAATAATAATTATTATTAAATTTAAATAAATTATTTTATATTGATAAATATATATTTAAGAGAAAAAAGATGGCGAATAAATGTCGTGATCGCATTATTTTCTTTAATTTAAATCTATTTATGCAAATATATTATTCTATTGAATTATTTATTTGAATAAATCCTATTTATTTAGACAATTATTGTTCGATTTACTGGTAAAAAATTATATTTAAAAATATTTTTAAATATTCTAGCTTATAATATTTAATGTTAAATAAAACGTGACGAATCTACTTAAATAGTTTAATTTTGTAAATATTTTATTAAGGTTATTGTAAATTAATTAAATGTTGTTTAATTTACTTCAATTAAATTAGACAACAACTAGAGGTAATTCAATAGATATATTTGTTAATTTATAAATTAAACATGATTATTTTTTAAAGAATTAAACATTTGTTTTAAATCAATATACAGTATTAACTTTTACATTTGATACAAAATAATATTTGTTATAATATAAATAAATATAGATAATCGTAAATATTTTTGAGATTTATATTATTTTGAATTTAAAAATCAAATTTGGATGAAATAAAAATCAGATTTAATTTTTATTTCAAAATCCAACAAATAAATTTAAAAAATGAAAATAATACAGTTTGTTTTTAATTTTATACATTATTTTCATTGTAAATTAATTTATTTTAATTGAAATTCATTTATAATTTTTTTAAATATGCAGAGCAGAATGGAATTAAAAATATAAAACAGAAAAATTTTATTTTGCCAATAGATAGTTTTTAATATTATTATAATATAAAATTATTAATTAAAAATAAAATATTAATAAATGAATTTGATTTATTATTAATTTATTAGTTAAATATAAATTGTAAGCAATTTAATAATAAAACATAATACTATAATCTTTTATTATTATTATTGAAATTTCATTTTGAATCCCAGTAATACAACTTATACAACTCTGTATAAGTTTTAATTTTAAAACAAAATGATAGTTAAAAAAAAAAATAGTAATTGAAACTAAATATATAATTTCATAATATAATATGCATAAAATTATTATTATGTGATTTGATTGTACAATTTTACTTGAATTTATGTTCATACAATATATATATATTTGATTATTTTAGTTTAAGTCCATCAATAATATTTTTTATTCTCTTTAAATAAACTACAATGTTAAATTTTCTTTTTATTTCCTTAATAGCAATACTTTTTCTTAAAAATAATCGTATGCTATTAAATTTTATCTTGTTTACATTTCGAATTTAATGTTCATCTAAACATATAATGATTTAGAGAATTATTTTCTTCTCTGTTGAGAGAAATTCGAGGTATTTTCTCTAAAGCGAAAGAAATGGTCGAAAGGGAAAATGGTCGTTGTGCAAGATTACACTAGTCAAATATTGAACTTGATGCTTACAGAAGCTCATATACAAGGAACAAACAGCAAAGTCTCTAGAGTAAATCATTCACCCCAGATCTACATTGTATGAGCTTATGTAAACGGAATATTTATTGGCAAAAGCTTTGTAAAAGATTTCCCATTATAAAATAATAAATAATTAGGTGCAAAAATAGCATATTAGATAATACGGAACATTATGAAATATTACTTATTTTTGAATTATATACTTTACATTTAATTAGTGCCAAATCTGACAGAATTCTTTTAGAAAGCATAAAACAGTGTTTACTAAAATTTACAAATTTAAAAAAAATACATTAACGATTAAATCGGTTTTTTTTCATCATAACAGTGTTTAATTTATTTAAAATAGTGTTCGAGCTGTTAATACGAGAGATAAAAAGTTATGTTAGAAAAGTATTATCATAGAGTATAAATTTTAATTGACGTTACCGACTTTTTTTGGTTAATATTTTTATTGTTTTAGATTTGTTATGTATTACTTGTTTTCACGCTAATGGACTCTATAATTGGTTTTGATAAGAAGTTGTTAAATTTTTATTATTAGATTTAAATTGTGTACAAGAACATTTTTCTAATTCTCGTCTCTTTCTTGATATTAAAGTACTGTTGACGGATTTCTTCTAAATAATTACAAATCTCAACAACTTCTTTAATTACTGCTATCATGATTTTTTTTAAAACAAGATTAAATATATTCCAAAATAATAATTTTCAGTTATTTTATTGCCAAATTATATTCATTTATTAATTTAAAATTGATTATAATAAGTTTCTCATTTAAAAAGTATAAAAAATGTTGCAGATTATATGATTAACATCCTACGTATATAAACATTAAATTATTTATCAAATTGCATCATATTTCAATATTTAATATTAAATAAATCACTATAAATATTACAAATAATATCATGCTATTAATGTAGATCTATTGGAATGAAGTCTAAGTTATAAGTTTAATAAATGAATTAATAGAAAGGTTATAATAATAAATTAAAAATTTTAATTTATAATTCAAATATTCAATAATCTTACGCCAATATTTAACAACAGCATATCCATTTTTAAACAAGTGGATCTAAAATATTGAAAATTTTAAATCCCAAAATGCATCCAAAATTAACAATGTTTTCATTAGATATAAATGCTTGAAAGAAGCTGCTTAATGACAATCGTAATCTCATTTAATTTATTGAAGAAATAAGTACATTAATCAAATGCTTTTTTTTACAAAAATAAATATTGTGTTTAGAGTAATTTAATTGGCTTAATGAAGGGAAGCTAAAATGGAGATTATAAAATAACTTATCCATAAAATTTCAAGTAGGTCTAATAAAATTTAAAATAAGAATTCTTGGATATGAAAATCATACAGTATGTACAGAACTGCTAGAACATGAGATTGAATAAATAGAAAATAAATATCGAAAAGTGATTAAGTCATCTAAACATGCATTGCCGATAATATAAATTGAAATTGTTATTAATCTTTTATGACTTTGAATTCAGAAGTATAGAGTATCTAATGAAATATTTAAATTTAATCCAGATAACTTCTTATGTCCTTTAAATGCCACTACTTAACCAATTAATTGTATTCTTATTAATCCAATATAAAACTATAAGGGCCGGTTTAACAATATCCCGATAAAAACCCTTGTTAACTTTATCCATCAATTATCTGTTTCTCAATTGTTATATAAACGCTAATTGATAATTTAATGTCAACAAATATTAACTAACGTTTATCTAACAGTTATAAAGTAGATAACTGATGGATAAGATTAACAGGACCTTTATTAGAACATTGTAAAACCAGGCCATAATAAACAAAATTCTTTTTATTTAAAATCTCTAAAGACATTTTCTTTTATCGATGAGACTGAAGATTAATCTAATTCCAATACACTTGGATTCAAAAGACCATCTTTGTGATGACCTGTCCTACAGTTCTGAAATAAAAATAAGCAGTCTAGTCTCATTAATAATAAAAAAATCATTTCAACGTTTTCTCAATAATTTAAATAGTTTTTGATTTTAAGAGAATTAATTTTTAAAAAAGCATTCAAACCTAAATTTCAATTTACATTAATACATTAATATCTATAAATTAACCTCCTTTTTTACAATAATTATTTTTAAAATTGCAAAATCTACTCTTTACTTTTGTAAAAATAATTTTTCAAAAGTGGAAAGTAATTTTTCTGATATAAATATATTAATTTTATATTTTCTTTATGATCTTTTTTTTTTGCTTTCTCAAGTAGGCATTGACGGTAATATTTGAATTACGTTTTCTGCTTATTCACAGTTTTATCATTTTTGTTTTATAGTTTTTTAATATGTTTACAGTTTAGACTATATTTATATTTTTATATATAATCGTATTTACCCTTGGTTATATTGCATTTTCAAATTTGTCATGAAAACATATTACGCTTATATTTTTTATATTATTATAGTAAGTTATGCATAGTTTTTCTGTTTTTCCTTTTATAATTAATTTTTAATTTCTAAACAAATTATCATTATTATTAAATATTAAATTTGAGTTCTTTAATTTTCCTTGCTTTTATCTAGATTTTTAGAAACATTTTCAAAAATAATATTTTATAATCATTTAAATAAATAATAATATATTTTATCTGTTTGCAAATAACTTTTATTACATGGATATTTATAAATTAAATTTTTTTGAATTTAATATTCACATAATATATTTTTTAATACCCAAAGTCATATTTAACTTGTATGAATTTATTTGAAACAGAAAAAAATTTAACACAGTTTTTATTATTAAAAAATAATAAAAATCTCATATTATTTTTTGCATTCATTATTTATTATAACTTTGCATCATCAGTATTTTATTTTTATTAAAAATACTTTAATAATATATAATTAATATAATAAGCTTATTGTATGTTTATTTATTACGGTTTGTTGTTTTTTATGATATCTAAAAATTTTAATTTATAATTTTACATCTGAGAATTCGTTTTATTTATGTTATTTATGAATATTATTATTATTAAATATTAAATATTGCTTTAACTGTAAAATTTTTACATATATATATATGTTTATCAAAATAATTGATACTGTATAATAAAATATTTATATCAATTTGCTTGAATTTATTTAATAAGATAAAATATCTATGTTTAATTATAACCAATATATATTTTCTAATTCATGATGTAGTCTTTAATACAGTACATTCGACGCCAATTAATTTGATTTAAAAAATTACATTCTTTCATGAAAAAATTGTAAGATGTTTCCTTTTATCTAAATGAGAAATTTAGAAGTTATTTACTCGAATTTGTTCTTTATTTCTATTAGGCTTAATATATGAATTAAAAACAAAAACCTAAAAAAATCTATTTTTTTTTAAACTTTCTAAGTTTTATACATTTTTTAATCTGAAACAACTCTATAAAATGAGAAAGTTAAAATAAATAGCAGTGACAATAAATTTCGTGTTTTATGAAATGAGAATTATTTTATTTTTCTTCAATGCTGTTAAATAGAGTTAGAAATGAATGAATAAATTTTAAAAATACAGTAAAAACTTTTTACTCCAAACACTAAAAATCCTATCATCCTCAAATGAACAGATCATTTATATATGACAAATAATATCAAAGTTTTCATTGTTTTAGTTTTAGCATTTAGTGATTATGAAATAAATTACATAAAAATAAATGACATATACTTTATTTAATAAGAAATGATCTTATAAATTTAAAGGTTCTGAGATAAATAGTTCTAGAGATATTTTACAGACAGGAAAAAAATATCGTCTTTTTTTTATTAAAGACATATTTAAATATATAAATTTATTTTTTAAATTAAAAAAATAAGTAATTTAAAAATAATCTTAGATTATGCATTAAAAAAATATAAAATAGACAAATCGTCTTTTATCTTGTGAAAAATTTCAGTTTCCAATTTGTGTTTTATATTTAAAGGTTTTAAAAGTTTAATTTATGAGATAAATCTTTGTGTTAGTTAATGTAATTTTACTATATTGCAACAAATTTAAATAAATTATTGTTAAACGAACATCGAAAATTAAATTTTGTCCAGAGGTTAAATCATTTATATTAAGTTAACTTTCAAAGGAATCACTAATAAAGATTAACTTTTATAGTAATTACTTTATAGATTGAGGCAAAAATTCTAATGCTTTTTAAAATATATTTAAACAGAAAATTATAAAAAATATTATATTTTATAATATTCAGAATTTAATATGAAAGTTAATTGTTAGAAATCACCGACCGCATTGACTAATATATTTCGCATTATTTCCCAAGTGGTTTTTCTAAAACAATTAACATTGCTCTCTGATGATCCTGGTCAACAGAAAATTGTTGCAATCTGCAGTTACACGATAACTTGAAGAATATATTAACTCACCAAAACCTTTATGTTTCTGTTTTCTTGCAAATTTTAAAATAAATGTGATAGGATTAGGTTAAGGTTAATCAAACATTAGTAAGCAAATCCTACGATAAATCTAGCAGAACATTTAATAGCGGCGATATTTATTATTGTTAAACTACGAATCAACTAAGTTCCAGTTCAAATTGTGCTTTAATTATATAATATTAACGACATGAACTTCGGAAATGAAATTGTATATTGTTCTATATTTGTATATAATTGTATTCAGATTTCCAAATGGCATATCTACAAAATAATTTTATCTGAAATATCTACTTTGAATAAGAAGTTTTTTAAAATTAATAATTTATTATAACTATATGTTGTCATCATCAAAGTGTTTCTCTTTTCTTTTAATGAATTTAGTCAAGTTCTTAATAAAAAATTAAACTATATACAATATTTTAATTTATAAAGTAAATAATTTAATTTTTTTTTATTACTTCTGTGATGAATTAATTAAATCCTTAAGATTTATTTTCATGAAATAAATGCCTGATATTCTCATACATTAGTTATGCATTAATTAAAATATTAACATCTATTTATTAAAAGTTTTAAAATTTAGGAATAATATCAATTTAAACGTAAATATGATGATAATTTCATTCAATAACTAAAGACTCGTTTTAGAAAAAACTTTATGAAATTTAACTAATTCAGTACTAAAATATATCGCATAATAATACAGTATTTTAAATTCTTGTAAAAAAGTAAAATATAGAATACTGACCACTTTTTATAATTGTTTTATATGTTGATTAAAACTTTTTCAATGGTTAAGTGAATACTTTTATCATTTTATTTGAGTCTATATTAATAAACAAGTGAATTTTCTATTGAATAATATTAATATAGAATATAATAAACAATGGTATAGTTTGTTATAAATTGATGACGAATTTAAGATTTTAATTCATTTGTATTTCATTAACTTTTTTTTTCTGATACATTCGTGTTTTATTCTTTATAATTTTTAATTCTTGATAGTTTCATTGTTTTACTGTATTTGATATCACCAAAAATATTCGACGATTATTGAATATTATTGACATGATATTTATTGCTGTTTGCTGACTATAAGTTTGGGAAATTAGTTTCTTTCACTACTTCTCAATACATACATTAACAAAATCTTAGACAAATACATTAAATAGAATAATTACTAATCCACATATTTGTTAAGTTATAATGAAATTCATAATTTCAGTTATTTATAAAAAATACAAAATAACTTTTTATATAATAAAAACTTCAAATATAATTTTTTTTCTGATATCACTAACTATTAATAAAATATTAGTGAAAATTTAAAAAAAAATTTTGGATTAAAATGAAATTTTCTTAAATTTTTTATTATAAATAAAATATTTTACGTGATCAACTGCAACTGTACTAGTTACGAATATAATTCGTAGGTAAGTTCATAACTCAAATACTGTTGTTACTTACCCCGAAAACTACTGAAATAACTTTATATATTGTGTTTTGTAATATTTTTTTACAATTTTACCAATTAGATTTCTTATTTCACAGATTTAAACAAAAAGTTCCGATTATAGAGCGAGAATTTTTTGTGTAATCACCACCATCTTGAAATATTGCTATAATAAGATAACTAATTTTTTAATTTTACGTAATATCTATTGCTAGAGCATTCTGATATCATATTATTTTAAATTATTGAAGAGTTTTTAAAATTTCGTGAAATTTGAAAATGAAATTTCACGTTTGTAAGTACGAATATTCGTAACTAGAGGAGCGTGTGTATTTTAACTTTACAGATAAAATAATTTCGCAATTAGAATTAACTAAATAATACTGTACAAATTTTAAATTACGCATTTCATTCTTTTAGAAGTTATTTTAAATTGTAATTTCATTTTTATATCACAATAAAAATAACACTAACCTTATCCAAGTTATTATATTAAAAAGATTCAAGCAAGAGGATTCAAGTTACGTTATTTCAATATCGAATTAAATTGCACTAATTTTCAGAACTGATCTATTAAAATAATTTATGGAGTAATTTTTACAAGTGAAACTTGATAAAAATTAGTTTACATAATTTTATTTTTAATTTATTTCCTTTTGGTTTGCATTTCAATTTTTCTTTCTTTTTTTTTTTTATATACAGTTCTTCGTATAGAGAATATCTTTATTTAAATATTTTCATAGATAAACTATTATTAAATTTCTTTTTTTTTTTATTATCAATGATTTATTTAAAATTACTTGACATGAATTCTGTAATAAATTTTCTCACATTTTTTATTTAAATTACTTATTTCAAAAAATAATGAATAAAATTTCGAAAAAATGCTTAAAGCTGTACGATGAATAATTATGACGGTTGCACCAGTCATACAAAAAAATTATTAATTAAAAAGCAAAATAACGATATAATAAAGATTTAAATTTTTTAAATTTAATTAATTAATATATTAAAATATCATTTAGAATAAACAATATAGACTTATTATATTTTAATTATTCAGATAGTTCTGTTGTTAAAATAAATTGTTGATGTGTTTGTGTAGAACTTTCAAAAATAACGCAAATTAAAAAATAATCAGATTTTCTGAATTTATTCTATTAGAACATTAATTTTTTAACATAAAAATAAAGAAAATAGAAAAATTCAACTTTAAAATACAAAAAGGAAGAAAAATTATCATTTTATCTTTGTTGAGTTTATAGAAAATGAGTACAGTAGTACCCCAAAGTTATACAACAGATATAAGGAAACGTAAGTCGAAATTTCCCTAAGTCGGGGTACCTACAGATTCCCAAATCTAATTTCAAGTATACATGTATTAGGTACTTAATTGGCTCTTTATTACCAAGAAAACAATAAATTATAAAAATCGATAATATGTAGTTGTAATTAATATATCTTAATTAACAAATCAGCAAATGAAATATATACATACACATATATGCACTATGTAATTGTGAAACAAACAAGTGAGGGAGGAG
>WUQG02444075.1:0-13368 GCA_011317285.2 Androctonus mauritanicus
TACAGTAAATATTTAAAAAACAGAATTATCCAACTCAATTTAGAAGCGAAACGAGTATCGCGGAAGGATATATTTTTAGCGATCGGTAATGAGTCTACCGCATTGCCATTACCGTTCATGGGAAAGGTTAGAGCGAACAGACAGATGGGGGACAGGACACAGGAAATGCTCTGTTACGTGAGGAAGAGATTTGTAACTGCAGTCAGGTTGTCAAAAAAATTTGGGGAAGGGGGAAGAGTGGGGAAACCTGAAAAATCGTTGTCAACTCGAATTTCATTTCAAATTCCATGTCTGTTCTCTCTCTTGCGATAGATGTAAATTTTTTTTTTTTTTTTTAGAGAAAAGAAAAAAAGGTTAAGCCGCCCCGGTAAATCGGGAGTCGACTGTATATACAATTTTTGAAACCATTGTTAAGATTATGCGAAAAAACTGATGCGACTCTCAAGTATTTGAACGTCTCTTATATGGCTTATAGTGATATGAAGTTTGGCCACTCCTGGTATATACTATCAAAAATTTAAATCGATCTGTGGTATGAAATATTGTATATACAGTATATAATATATATTTTATACCACAGATTAATTCATGATGATGATAATGACTATGTACTGATGGAGTGAATCACTAAATATTTAATGTAAGCCCTATAGAAAATATGTTGGTATGGATAAACAAATATCTCTGCATTCCTCTTTTTCAGTTAGCACTAAATCCTGAGTAATTCTAACTCATCGTGATTTATATTAATCGTTTTTTAGTTGAATCTATGTCAAATTTAATAGGATTTAAATAGATTATTTTAAACTAATACTGATAAAAATTACTTTTTTGATTTTATTTACCGCTTAGTTGAAACAAAACTAATCGTTCAATATAAATAAAACTGAATATATGATCCTATTGAGAAAGAGTAATCATCAATGAAGGAACATATTTTCCTTGTTTTGATACAGCAATATTTCCAATAGAGCATCATACTGATTGAGGAATAATTTTTGATAATTATTGACCAGCCGAATTCAGCTCAAACCTTAGCTAGGTGGAAACGTCCACTCAACTGGACGTTTCCACCTAGCTAAGGTTCCTGACCATGAGTTTGAACTAAAGCTTTGAACAAGCTAAGCTGTAAAACAACAAAGTTCAGTTTTGAATAAATTCCAGTCTTTTTTAAATCAACAAACCACTGGACACTTTTTGAGGGCCTCCTCCTTTTTCTTCAGAAATTGTTGGACATTTTTTGATTAGAAATCTCTATTCTCCCAAGTTTTATACCTTTAGGTACATTTTTCATGAAAACATATTCTCCTTTTCTTTATTTTTCAATAAGTTAGTTAATTAATATAACAACGCTAACCAATTATTAATTGAAACTTCAAATTGAAACTTATCTATCAAATTTTCGAAAACGTTTGTGTATTAATACTTTACATGATATGCTGGATGTTATTAATCAACAAAATTTACTATATTTACAAAAGTATATCGATTGTTTTCTTAATTATGTTAAATGTATTAATACGTATTCAATACAGGAATAAATGAATGAATATTTATAGAAAAATGTATGAGTTTGAAAAGAGTGTATTCTGTTTTTAATTATTTTCCAAAGGAAAAAAAAAAGGTTTTTGAGATCACCGTTTGTCAATCTGATATCTGTCTGCATCCTTTACATTAAACTTTTGATCTAATTTCTATAGTATATATTTCATGAAATTTAATAAATATGTGTTATCTTTAAAGATGACTTCGAAGCTGCATCAACTAACTTTATAGCTACAACCATTTAAAAATGACGGACATTCAAACCTATGAGAGATACCAGAGATATTTTCTTGTATCCTAAGCTATTCATTCGAATTTTATGAAATTTGGCATGAGAATATCAAATTTCATAAAAATCGATATCATTAATTAATAGGTAAATCATACTACTAATTAATAAGGATTAAGTGATGCATCGAGTATGATCTCACTTGTCAGTGATACATCAATTAAATCCATAATCTGCCACTATTTAAAAATGGAGGATGTTTAAATTTCAAAGACGTTTAATATCTTTTGAAGTATTTATTTTATAGTTTAACAGAGTGTTAGGCCATTAAAGTCGAATTTTATATAACATTAATTATCTTGTAGATTTATCTGTATATTTAGTAATATTTTTTAAATCATTGATAACAGATGGCGATAAGAGTTAAAGCCAAGGGTAGCAGAATGGCTTTCCAGCATTATCCTTACATTTAGAATGGAATAAAATTATATTACTAACAACCTAACACACAAATTAATTGCATCGAAGATTTTTGGTGACCTATATTTTAATCCATTAACTTAAATCATTCTAAAATAAATGTCATGTTCGGAAAGTAAACGATTAGTTTTTTCAAAGTGCTTGTTTATTATAGCACCATCATCAAGTACATTCGGGATTTTGTCTTTTAGGCAAAATCTCCAATTAGCATCTCTTTTCATCATCTATCATAACGCTTTATAAAAGTATCAATAACTACAAAGTTTGAAAGCCAAAAAATATTTTTTAATAGAATATTCATCAATTTAACCTTAAATTTTTTATTTTTCTGTATAAATCTGATATAAAGACGCATAATGAAAAGGTATATTTTTGAATTTGCCATCGAAAAAAGTCTCACTAACCTAGCATCGTCCATATACGAAGGAAAAATTGCATTTTTATCTTAAAAACTTTCCATTTTTTTGGAGTTTATGATAACTTAAATATGAGTATTCATCTATATTAGACCAGTAAGATTTCGGTCGATGGCAAACTCAAATATACTTTTAATATAAAAACATTTGGCTTTAATTTATTAAAAATTCATCACGTGGGAAAATGCAGCCGGCCGTGAAATACAATTTTCATGTGATATTTATTAATATGCCTACAATGTCAGTCGGATTGGCAGGATATACTTCGACTTACAGCATTGGTATAAAAGTTAATCGTAAAAATAATTTCGTTAAAAATGTAAATAGTTCATATAATCTCAACAATTACCGGAGTCTCTTGGTAAAGCCCAAAGTTTAAATATTTTACTAGATAATTCGCATTTTTAACACTCCATAACAATAAATGTTAGGATTTAACAATAACTTATAAAATTTACCGGTCTTGGAACTTTTATAGTAACATTTTAATTATTCATATCCATTAATAAACGATATATTAAACATAAAATTTATCTAATTTGTGTCAAATTTATTGAATGTATAGATGATACAAAATTTATATTTTATACAAATACATAATTATTTCCTGGTAGATTACTACAACTTTTTTCAATAAAGATCACTTTTATTAGTACTCTTTCCAGCTATATTACATTACATATTCAGTTATATTTTAGATTACCTTATTAGTAAATGAGAAAGAAAATTATACTACATATAATATTATGTAAAACATATATTCTGTCTCTACTCAAAACTATTACTTATCTTTCAACAATTTTATTTAAAGCATAAAAATTAAAGAGGAGACTGCATATACAATAAATAATGAAATAGAATAGTATGAAATGGTTTTATGCCAAATTTTGATGATAAAATCTCTCTCTCTCTTGCATAATTTTCACGACTTTGCAAATTTTTATTCATTATAGGTGCTCCTCAAGTTATGAACATTCATACTTACATATGAGAAATTTTTAAATTTCGAAAAATTCAAGAATTTTAAACATTACATTAGTTGCTAAAGCATTCTGCTATTATAATGTAAAATTACAGTTAGTTAAATATATTACAGCAATATTTCAGGATGGCAGCAACTACACCAAAAAATCTATTCTATAATTGGAAATTTTCATTCACATCTGAAATAAAAAACTTCTAATTGGTCCAATTGTGAAATATATTACAAAATACAGCATATAAAGTCATTTCAGTACTTTGGAGACAACATAACAGCAGTATCCAGGTTATAAACAAAATTCATTTTTGAATTAAGCTCAACTTGAGGAGTGAGAGTAATTCATTCCAAGTTTTTATCTTTCTTTTTTTTTTATTCACTAAAAAAAATAGATGAAAAACTTGAAAAGGTATGGGCATTAAAAAATAAAACTTTTGAAGAAAATTTTCTTATTCAATTCTCCACAGAAGCATTATTCGAACAATAAGTTTAGGGAAGTAAAGCCAGTCCCTAAACTTACTGTTTAGGGACTGGCTTTACTTCCCTAAACAAAGGACTACTTCCTAAGTTCTTTGTTTACTTCCCTAAACAAAAGGACTAATTTTATTTCCTAAGCACAAAGGAAAATTTCATATATGATGAAGTGGAAATCAAATCTAGAGAAAGACACAGTGATCAATGAAGTGCAAATAATTTAGTTATTTGCTAATTGATCAGAACTATTAAGAAACACAAACAGAAATACTTGCAGAGTGCCATGGCAATGGAAAATTGCTTTCTACAAATGTAAAATTCAATTAACATTCATAAAAATTATTTTTATGAATGTTAATTTTGTGAATTTTACAATGTAGAAAGCAGAATCCAGTAGAAAATGCTTCATAAATTTATGTTACACTTGATATATTAGCATTGCATTACATGACAAACTTCCAATTTAATGAATTTGGTCCTACAATTGACCATATTCAAACTTCTGAAATAATCAATAGCAAAAAACAGATTGTTTTATATTTAGGCTAACAATGAATTCTAAATTTACATTAAATTCATACTTTTGGTCTTGTTTTTGATATCCAGGAAAGAGGAAAATTATGCAAGTAAATATAGTGTATACTTTACCAATGAAAAAAAATTCTGTTATGACAGAAAAGTTTGCATGAAGTTTAAAACATGATTATCAAAATTTTTAAAATGATGCTATTTCTAATCTCATGAATTAAATGTGTCTTAGATAACATTGCTATTTACATATAAATATATTAAGTCATTTTTCTAAGAATAATTCTTAAATAAAAATATAAATTAAATCTGCTTTTTGTTTAAATTGAAAAATACTTCTCTTTGGAAAAAATTACACTAATTTTTCAGATTCATTACTAAACTCACCATTTGTAAAATAGTTTATAAAAAAATGAGTGTTGATTAATAAGAAATATATTTTAAATTATTATATATTTTTAATGTATCACAAAAATTTTAATTAGGATTTTCAATGCAGTTTACATCTTGTAAAAATATAAAAATGAATTTCTCAAAACAATATATCTAATAGAGTATTGGATATAGTTACTGTCTTTATGAGCATTGCAATTTATTAATTTTGAATGTAATTTCAGTGACTTAGATTTGAATTTCTCTTTAAAATGGCAAAAACTACAGCTGCAATTTTTTCATAACAAAGAAACATCAAAGCTGCAGTGAAGACAGTCTGAAGTATCTTTGCTTCCATTCCTTTATATAATTCTTTAAATCCTTGTTTTCTGCAAGAACATAGCAATTATTATAATGATTTTTGTACAGAAATTAGTAGTATAGTTGTTTAATACTTACTTTACAAGATAAAACAACATATACAGAATATTCATTTGCTTCAGTTCATTTGTTCCATACTAAAATATTATAAAAATGATCTTATTGAGCAGATTCTTATCAACTTATCAAAAAATTATATTTTAATAATAAATTTACAGTAGAATCATATTTAACTGCATTTGCATTAACTAAAGTCTCTTAGTGACTACATATCAGTGGCAAGTTGATGGTTTATAATACCTATAATAGTAAATAACTATGTAGCAGTATAGATTGAGTGATTTTTCTTATTGTTTATCTTCTTTCTCAAAGATAATCATTTTTTGTATATGTATTTTACATTAGATCATCAAATGTGACTGATATTGTTCAAATGTATGCAGTTTATAAAATGCAACCTTATTTTTGGAGCAAAAAGATAATATTGATGATTATTCATTAGATTAAAAAATATATATATATTCCAGCAAAAATAAATATATATAAATATATATGCATTTTCTATATCTTTATATATAAAGATATTATGTTTATTGTAATATCTTAGTCAACAAAGTCTATTAAACATATATTTACAATATATATATTGTAAATATGTGTTTAATAGACTTTGTTAACAAGTGCAGAGTTTATCTAATACCAGAGATAAGCATGGCTCAAGTTTCTATTATAAAAATCAATCATTAATTAAAACATTTAAATATTTTAATGAAAAATAAAAATTTCAATATTGCTGTATAACAATAATTAAATAATTTAGTAATACATAAATTCATTTTTAAATTTTGATAAAGGATCATTAATTAAAGAAATATTTAAATGATAATGCTTTGTGCTTTTTATCCATAGGAGAAATCTGATATTAATGATTAAAGAAAACAATTCAGTTCAATAAATTAAACTCTGGTTAAAACTGATCAGGACAATGTATTGCTGAGCACATTGTTGTTATGAAACATAACAGTTCATCATATACTTAATATTTGAGAGAACAAAAATAAACAAAAATAAGTTATAAAAGTATAGAAAATATAAAAATATTTTTTGATATCAAAAATAAATTATCAACACTTGTTTCAAGTGTTGATAATTTATTTTTGATATCAAAAAATATTTTTATATTTTCTATACTTTTATAACTTATTTTTGTTTAGAATCTGAAAGCTGTTGGATCCTGGTTTTAAATTAAAATATTTCCATTTATTTTGCATTCTGTTATATTAATAATACAATGATATTTGATAAAAACAACAACAGCTTAAATAGATATTCTCAAATACGGCTACTAATTGATTTTTAGTCAACTACAGTTTTCTTATGTGAGGCAATATAATAATCAGCATTTCCTTTAAATGCAATAAATAGAAATTGAAGTATTTTTATAAGAATAAATTCCATGACCAGTCATCAAAGCATTAGCTTTCAATGTTTCATCTAGCATAGATGTCCATTCATGGAAATCTCCATTTATGGTGTTTGCATTTTTCACTTCTCTCATTGTTTTTATGAAATTTTTTTGTTGATATAGTATATATATTGTATTTATATTATTTTTTCATTTCCAGATGTTTAAAGATTCAGAAGTGAATACTCCATTAAAAATTAATTTTATAAATATCTATTGATCTATCTAATAAATCCTCAAAACATCTAGATTAGAACCCCATTATCATCATAATAATGCTACATCTAGTTCTGAATTTTTTTGTAATTATGGCAAATTATCAAATTTTTTCTTCTAAAAGATTTTAACAAATAACATATGTATCAATTAATTATAATTTATAAACCTTTCATTAACTGATGCACATTTTTTTGTTAAATTCAAGATATTATTTCATTTCTGTTAATAGTTATGTAAGAAAAATCAAAAGATATAAATGTATGACAAATAAATGTAAGCAAAACATCACTATTTTAAAGAGAGAATAACAATTTGTATTATTCCTCAATGTCAATCTGCCTTTCATAGTTATGAAAATCAAAATGTTTTCTCATTCAGGCATATTTTGTTAATCTTTTAATTAATGATATACATGCAAGTATATCTTGTTTTGTTCTTGCTGCAATATGAGTCATTTAAGTGTATTCTCCTTTTATAAGTAGATTTATAATTAAACTTTTAACTTCCTTCTTGTTCTGCTAAAAGAATTTTTCTGATAAGTAATAAATAATGAGAACATATTTTTAATAATTGAAATTATGAATTATGTATTTCATTGATGCTGACACATCTGAACAAAAAAGGAATATTGGGACATTCCAAAACTTAAAGAAATTCTAAAATATCAGGACACTTAATGGTCCAAGATTATGTCACTACAATATATTAGGAAAATATCACAAATGTCTATTTTCCAAACTTTTGTCAGCTTATAGTTGAAACTGCAAAAAAAAAAAAAAAATTACTAATACTTTTATATAAATAGAAATAAATTTAATATAGTAGAAAAGCATTTTTTCATATAATTGAAATGAAAAATTTATAGAGTAATAACAATATAAGCATTCTATTCCTACTTGCTATTCTTATCACTTTCAACGAAAATAGCACTAAAAGCAAGTAATATACATTAAACATTCATTTTGTAAAACGCTTTCAGACTTTTAATAGTCCTTCTTCAGTACATACAAACATTACAACTTAAGAACACTTTACAAAATTCTTATGTGTTATTGTTCTAGACATCGTACGCGTTATTTCAAATTTTTCATACACGTTATTTCAAACATTTTGAATTTTTCAAAATAACGTGTACGATGTATAGAACAATAATGCATAAGAATTTCGTAAAGTGTTCTTAAGTTGTAATGTTTGTATGTACTGAAGAGGGACTATTAAAAGTCTGAAAGCGTTTTATAAAATGAATGCTTAACGTATATTACTTGCTTTTAGTGCTATTTTCGTTGAAAGTGACAATATAAGCAATTTTCCTATTCATCTAGTTTTTAAATTAGTGTTCTCATTGATAGTACTTGATTAGTACCTCCTATAATTCATTGCTTGTTTATCCCCAAAGATGTCAGATTAGAGACATTTTATTATAATAATATTTCCTTTCAGTATTTGTTTTTATATAATTTTTCTATATTGTAAGATATACTGTATAATTTTCATAATTGTTAAAATTCATATAAATAATCTACAAGTTTTGAGGCTTTTAATGGAAAAAGTATTTTAAAATAAATACCACAATTTGTAAAAGATTATTAGTTTTAATTTTTTATCATTACTTACTCTAAGTTTAGATTGTACTAACTGCAAGGGATAGGTTAAAACTGTTGAAATACATTTTGATACTGCACCAATTATAAAATAATAGCTGCTGCTGAGTGCCTAATATATATATATATAAAAAAAATAATAATAATAATAAATTTTTTCAGCACGCTTAAAAAATTTATTTATAAATATTTAGAATACAAGCCTTTGATTCTGATCCCCTTGACATTCTTCTCTTTAGAGATTCATATATCATAAATTGAAGAGCTGGATTACTAACAAGTATTAAAGAAGGAACCAAACCACCATATATTCCTTTCCAACCTTCTGTGTTTTTTATTTGGCATAGTCCATCTAAAAAATGTAATTATAAAATTTTCAATTTTAATTATTTCTCAACTTAATTATTTATATAACACTTTTGCAATAGGCAAAGTTGTCAAGATGTCATCATCACATTCCATTCTGTGAATGGGAACACCATGTTTGAGTTGTGTAATTAATAAAAATTGATTACTTTTTGATGATTAAAATTTTGCAGAAAATTTTACTTAACCATTTAATCAATATCAATTTTGAAATACAGTTATATCTTAATTTTTATAAAAATTTTTTGTTTATTTAATTTTCAATATAAAGTATAAGATTCCAAATAAATATAAAGTATTGAGTAATATTCTAACTTTTTTGATTTATTTGATGGTCACAGTGCTCCTGATTTTCATTCCTTTATTAAATCCAGAGTGATCCAATTATCTTGCACATCTAGAGATGCTTGTGTAATAAGATTCCTCTAAGAAATATTGCAAGTAAGAATGCAATATAGCAGCCTCTTCCTCCTCCTCCAGTTTAACTTCCATCAACACACTGGATTTTCTGTTCTTTCTATCCCCACACTTCGTTTCACGAAAACTGTTTACAGTTCTTATAATGGTTGAATTATTTTGAATGACAGTATCTGGGTATTTACGATAGAATCTCTTAACATGTGCATGATTGCTTTGCAAGATACTCTTGAAAAATAAAAATTCTTTGCTTCTGGGAAAAAGTAATGCTGCTCCTTCCAAAACAACATTACACAGCACACATTGTGTATGTGTCACTGATCATGTAGACACTATGTTTGGGAGGAATTGGCCTGTTATCTGTTGACTTATTTCAGAATTAGAATAATCTTTGCATGATTTGCACAATCATCTCTGCAGATTTACAAGATACTCTGTACTATTTAACGGTTAGTTCTTTATTTTTTGTAGTGTTCTTAATAATTTGAATGGTATTTTTATATAAATCCAAGAAAAATAATGAATTATTAAATTAGTTTTAGGTGTACTAGTTAGTATACCTAGCACTGCTCTGGAATTTCAGATATATTGTTTATGGTAACTCTTACAACATTGTGATGATGGCACCCTGGATGGTGATGACAAAAATTTTTAATCAGATTAGTATGAATTAAGTAAATTTATCAAATCATACATGAGAACTTTTGACAGTAGTCACTTTTAAAGCCCACTATAGGCACACTACAGGCTGGCTAATAGCCATGGTGGGATCAACTGGAAGATTGAAGAATGGGGTTCAATGGATTGGGTATGGACTTTATCAATAATAATAATTTCATAAAAGAATTTAATGATTATTAAATTCATTATCAATAATAGATTGATAATGAAACATGCATAAGTATCATTTTACCATATAATTAATTTGTTTTAGCATTTGGAATCTGCTGGTTTTTTTATGCCTAATTTGAACACTGATTTAACCATGTCACAATGAAGTGGCATTATCATGTCGGCACTCATTGTTACAGCATTGTGAAAGTCATTCATCAAATATTATTTTGTATCCCTTTTGCTCCTTTTTGAGTATAAATTTTTTCAACCAATAAGTGAAGAGAATTTCGCTCAATATGAAACCCTCAAATGGGCAAGAAATACAGGAAATTTTCAGTTTACAAATTCCCAGATTTCTAAGTTGTTTTTCAAATATGAAGTATCAAAAAATAATAAAATCAAAAATATGAACATTAATTGCAAATAAATAATAAACATTTATAAAAAAGTATCTAAAGTCATGTACATAGCTATATAATACAGTACAACTGTGTTTTTAGCAAACTTCATCATCTACTACAAAATTAAATGGAAAAATCAAAATGGAGGACTAAGAAGCAGAAATTAACACATGCTCTAGCAGCCATTGTTTCATCGAAAAATTACATAAATAACTCATTCCTAAATTGTTCTTAAAGGCAATAATTATTCTCTGTATAAAATCTCATCTAAGCATTTGTCAACAATGATGGCAAAGAATAAAAACTCCTTAATATTCATATGATACAAATAATTGAATTTTATTGGCCTTTACTTAATTTTATTTTGGTCCATTTTCATTCTAGAGAATGAAACTGCTGATCAAATATTACATCTACAGGAAACTGATTATCTGTTTGAATTCTTATTTTATGAGCCCACTTTAGGAAAGAATTAGCTCAAAGTTGAGAACTTCCTATATTAAATTTTTAAATCATATAAACAACATTGAAGATTTAGCTCCTTCTTTCTATTACCTTTGAGATAGAATTTCAGGTTTGCCACATTTTTTCTGTATCTGCTCAGTGTCCTTCTATAAATATCTCCAAATTTCAGCTTTCTAGGTCATAGGGAAGTACAGGTAGACAGGTAGTTTTTGCTTAATGAGTTTCTAGATTTATGAACTTTTTTAAATATGAAGTATAAAAAAAATTGAAAATAAGAACATTAATAAATAAAAAGTGGTATATATAATGTATTTATGCAGTCTATTAAATCAAATTCATAAACTGGGGATATGTGTATTACACTTGACGTATTTTCAGAAACAATGAATAAAAAAGAATGTTCCACTAAATCATTCACTCAAAATTCTTTATTTTTAATCAAATATATTCTAGGAAAAAACAATGCTGTAAAGGAAAGTTGAAAGAAAATTAATGCCAAAAGAATTATCTATGAGATGACAAATGCACCTAATGCATTATCATCTGATTGATATAAGGAGTGACTATCATATTTTTTATCAAGGTTCAAAGAGCAGTTCTTTATGAAGAAAACATTATAACAAAACATACTGCGCAATGAAAATGAGGAGGATGAAGATGATAAACAATACAGACAAGAAGAATTAGTTATAAATTTATATAAATTTTGAAAATGACTAATTTAAAATATAACAGAACTTACCAATTATTCCTTCATAATGAGGTATTTCTGAAGATTTTGTCCTCTCACCTATTTTTATTTTTACATCTTGTAGTCTCAATCTGGTATTTACTACCCAGAGAGGTGTAGTAATTAAAACATTAATAGCACCTGAAAATGATAAACTAAAATAAATTATTGATATTTATAGAATTCTAATAAATTTGAAGTTTAAAGCAATAAAATTACTCAATTCAACATTGAAAATTATTATGGAAATAAATTACTATGTTGTTTAAATATAATTAGTGTTTAGTAAAATATTGATTATTATTGATATTTGTATTTGTAACTATTTTATTTATACCTGCAACTGAAGCTAGAACTAAATCTGTTAATGCACTTTGAGATTTTACATCTTTTCTATACACGGAACGTAAACCATGAAAAGTGTAGAAATAGACAAAATTTGAACAGCATAAACTAGTCAAAACAGGACCAAGGCCTCGATATAATGATTCACTAGAGGAAAAAAGGCCAGTTTAAAATTTATTTTTTATTCTTAATGAATCATCAAAAAAGAAACAGAAATTACCATCAAAACACATCTAATTCAAACTTACAATCCTTCTTCTTTGATGATTTCTTGAATTATTGTCCAAGTATTTTTTGCATCCCCATCATCAACTGAAATATTAAAATACATTTTTTAATACAAAAAAGTTAATTTTACATATTTGTTAAAATGCAATTTTAAAAAATAAATTACCTTGGAGTCTGGAACGAACAGTATCTAGAGGGTAAAATGTAGTCATAGCAGTCATACTGCCCTAAAACATAATAATATATTATTTTAATTAAGAACTGTTTGAATTAACAACCAGTCTAATTAAAATTATAAAAGAAGAAAAAGTATTCTTACTAATAAATTTTTATAAACAACAAGAAAGAATAGAATTAATTTATCCAACATCCAACTTAAATAATCCAAGGTATAATAATTTAGAATAAACTTCAATCAGTAAATTAATTTGAACTAAGGTAACTTCCTCTACTATTTAATAATTACACTATAATTTTTATTTTCTATCTGAAATGGAAACTGTTTCAACATGGTTATCAAACTAGGGACCTTTTTGAATGTTAATCTAATATCTTACTAACTTGATTCCTGAATATCCAGCAGTTTGTATGAAATATATTTATAATATTCTTTTTTGACAAGCAAAATTCACAAATTATACAGTGTCAGACAAATACATACAGTGATCATTCATTATTTTATCCATTGCTGTTTATTCTCTGTTAGTTATTATTTATTTATTCATTATTTGTCCATTTTCCATCCAAACGTAAGCCGAAACAAGCACTAACTCCCCCTGGCAAATAAATTTGGAATAAACTGTACAATTAATAATTAGTTTATTCCAAATTTATTCGCCAGGGGGAGTTAGTGCTTGTTTCGGCTTACGTTTGGATTACGGTAATCAATCCCC
>WUQG02444086.1:0-13368 GCA_011317285.2 Androctonus mauritanicus
TATATGTACTTTTAACAAAATAATTCACAAAAAGCAGATGGACACCGATTACAAATCTGTATAGCCACATGAGAGAATCAAAGTCAAATAGCAGAAAAAAGAATTGGATGCTCATGCCATCTACTATTTATATAATGTACTAAAAGGTTTATCATTGAAGATATCTTGGGAATATAGCGATGCTTTACTTCTAGTGGATAGGAAAAATAATAACCTAAGTGTTTCTTATTTGACACCGTGGGATATAAAGGGTTCAACGTTATCCACCAAAATTGGAAGAAAGTTTCATTAATGAGTTTGCGATGTTTTCTGTACTATAAACATATAAAATGTACGGAAAATGTAATGGAATTAATAAAATTCCAAATAAAAGATGAGGAGTTTCAGCATAGCTATGAGTCAGCTCCGATCCAAATAAAAGATGAAATAAAATTCCGATCCAAATAAAAGATGAAATAAATCCAAATAAAATTCCAAATAAAAGATGAGGAGTTTCAGCATAGCTATGAGTCAGCTCCGATCTAGAACGTCCACGGTCTGTGCATGCGCGAAGATTGTGACCGATAAAGTCTTTTGTTGTCGTGTTTTTGGTACGAGAAAGAAGTCATCTTTGATATCCGATGTAATCCAGAATCTTAAAATTCGCCGTCAGCGGTTTAATATAATAGATTATCTTTATTAAAGATAAGAGGATAGAAATAATTTATGAAAATAGATAAAATTTACGATAGAGCATCTGGTGTCGGAGGTTCGAACCAACCTAGATTTGCTGAGGCATCTATCAATAATCTTCGAAACGATATGATTTTCTCGTTTAGTTATCGATCGGAGCAAATTCGTAGCTGTGCTGAAACTCTAATTTCTTACAAGTTTTCCAAATGTGTATATTATTTTATTAATGATAGAAAAATTCTAAAAGTCAAATGCAGGGGAAATATCATTTTATAAACTTGAGCATACCAAGACCTATATGCATTCAACTTCTGAACAAAGATTCTTATGATCATAGCTCTTCTGTATATTGTGTGTGATTTATGTTGATGATGATGATGGGAAATGTTTAAATTATAAAAAAATATTTTCAGTTTTAAACAAAACATGATATACCAATTACATTATTATTATGCGATTTTTTTGCTGTTTTACATCTTTTTCCAATCAGTGAAATTAGTAAGGGCGGGGCCAGTTCCAACCACGGGCTACACCCACAACCGTGAACGGGGACCGACGGGGATCCCCGGAGCGGGTCCTCCTGCGTGGCACGACAACGCGGTCATCCAGCCGCATTGTTGTGTTATTAGAAAAACAAATTTAGGAATTATATACGATCATATATGGATTTAGTGAAGAAATTACAGGTTCTAGGTTCATTTAGCTTATTGCTGAGAGATTGAAAGAAAGACGGTGAAGAGAAGAAATTCTCGTTCTCACATCACTATCTTAATGATTCCAGTGAGGTTATCTTGCTGCCCTAGTTTATAATTTCTTATTCAAGTGGAATCCTTACATGAATTGTGTATTATCAAAGTAAATAATTTACTTCCGACAATCATCTGCATTGTTAATATTGGAGTTCCTTCGAAAGTCATCGTTTGGAAGAATAGTTCTAGAGAAATTCTAGTTTATATAATATAAACGGACATAAATTAAAAATATAGTAATTTACAATTTATAATAGTGGTTTATATTATTTTAATAGAGAATTATAATGTGGATAATTAATGTTTGATTAGAATAGTTTTTAAGAATCTTGGAAATTTCTTTGAAGGAAATTATCTGTTTAAACGTGAAGGTAACTTCTCTCGCCATCTAGAAGCAATCTTTTAAGGATAAATGGAATGGTTAATTTACGTAGTTTCTGATTTTACATTTCCGTTTAACAAATTTTATAAAATTGCTGGAATGTGTCCAATACTTCCAGCCATTATAATAATTCTCTTTTTACTTATAAAAGGATTCCATGTTGGTTTATATTTTACATTTAATCCATAATTTTGTATAAAAGTTGAAAATTAGTATTTAAAAAAACATTATTACTCAATATCTTATAGCAAAATTTTTGATCAAATTGATTTTTCTCTCGCTTTTACTTCTATTATCTCGAAGCTATTAGACCTACATAAGTAAGGCTAATAACTTCGAAACGATGGAATATGGTGAGGATTTAGGTGTTCTTCTAATCATCATCATCATATATTACACACATTTTTGTATAATAAGCATGCATATATGTATATATATATAGAATAATTAATAAGTTAATGAAAAAATACAAAATTTAAGTTATGCAATATGAGAATTTGAATTTTACAGGCATGAAATTTTGTTGAAATTCTTTGGAATGTCTTTACTTTTTCTTCGAACTTTGCTGAAAACTTGAACTTCAGCAAGTGGCCAACATTCAGAATCATTTAACGCTACAGCTTCAATTTTTAAAAATGAAAAGACGTGCTAAAAATATCAGAAGAATTTTAAAAAATTTAATACGAAGATCATCTTTTCTTTTGGTTAATAGACGATGTCACTTCTTAGTTCCTGCCCTATCATAGACTGACCCCTTCACGGAGAGAATGGGCTGGTGGAACGACGGATTCGCTTCCCCGAAACATCCGGTTCTTTGAACAGAGCCGAAGCGTTCCATGCAGCCAGTCTAGCTGATGGAGACCAAATAATGAAAATTGAAATATTCAATATTTTAAATATCTGGATTGGAATCATCCCAAAATGGCAGGCATGTAAAAAAGTAGATGATTAGTTCTTTTCAGTAATATTAATCATTAGTTGTATCTGCAGTAATATTTGGTTATACGCCAAGTTTAACTAGTGGTACTTGGATATAAAATTAGTAATTTTCAAACTTAAATTCGCATACTTTTTAAATTTCTGTGATTTTTATAATTAAAATATGAAAATACTACACACACAAATTATTCATTTTGGTCAAAAATGCAATTTAGAAAATAAAAAATACCATAGGCATCGTCATGAATTTTACAAAATCCTTTCCGATACAATAATAAAAAAATTATTTGTATCAGGATCGAGATTTGATAGTTCAGCAACAGCCATTACTATAATATATAGCTGTTACAGTGCTATATATATTACTGTAGTATGTAGTAATCTCCTTGTATCGTGTATCTTAAATATATGTAGAATAGGTTATTTGGGTTATCAAAATTTTCTATATAAGACAAGTTCGTAAACCATTTTTTTAAACAAATCAAATTACGTAATGAAAAAATATTTGTGGGCCGCAATATAACAAATATTTTAAAGTTGATATTTTATTTGCCAAATGTTTATATTTTACATCACCATTTTATTATTGACCAAAACCTGACTCTAAACAGAAATTCCAAGACAGTAATTTTAAATAGATTTCGGTATTAAGAAGTAATCATTGAATTAGCAAATATATAAAAAAAAATTTTATATTTCATTTTTTCTAATTAGATCGGGGATACATTGGAAAACTAGACGGGCCGCACTTACTTTATTTCTGATATAGGTTAAAGTTTGAGGAAAAGTTATTGTATTATTATTTAATAAAATACCAAAATGGTAGAAATAGCAGGATTTTAATAAATATATATTCATTGATGGTAAAAGCGAAATGTAAAAAAATATACAAGCTTGGCTCTGTTTCTATTGTAATTTTAATATAACAAGTGATGCGGATTCATCATTATCATAACTTACTTGACTGATTACAGATATCAATCAATCATTGATTTTCCAGAAGTTTTTCCTTCTCAATGATATACTAAACAAAGTTTTAATTAAGTGGCATAACTTACCAATTTCTTCTTTCAGTAATCTAATTGTATCACGTATCTTAAATTATTTGCTTTCAAATATTGTTTCACTATTGATAAAATCTTTTTATTGGAATTTAATTCACAATGATAAAATTGTTTTTAAATTATTATTTTCGTTAGCCTTCTAATCAGTTACATCAGTTACATTTGTAAAATTTTTTTTTCCTCCATATTTTTTATTTATCACTGCTTGGTTTCTCCTCAAGTTCAAAATCTCATTTTTCCTTGTCAGTCATTTTATATATCATCTCTTCTCTACAATGATTAGGTTTATTCGAATGGTAATAAATATTATCCATTATTACAATAAGATATATTGTCCAAATAGAGCAAAAATATTTTAATACTATTTAAGAAATGATTCTCCATTTATCTTATCATGGTGGTCAGCAATATTTTTCTTTGACTTAAAGTATAACAGTCCATCTAAAATAAAATCTGCTACATTACCAACATGAATTAACTAATCTTCAAATTTCTTTTGCTGTGAAATTTGAAGATCTGTTGAAAAGTCTAAAAAGATGTATCATTTCAGTTTTATAGTTATATCAAACTAAATTTTGCTTGTATCATCATCTGCTTCATCTAGGACTCTAAATAATATATAGTACGATCTTCATGATAGTAATTATTTTTTTTAAGAATGTAAAATATATTTATAAATTAATAATAGTATCAAAATATATTACATTAATTAATTACTTTTTAATAACATTACTATACTTTCTATATCTAAAAATTAAATAATCACAGTTCAGTTAAAATATCTTTCTCATTTGTTTTATGCAAAATTCTATTCTTTAACAATATATTAGAATTAAAATATTTGTATATTTTCATTTTTTGTATACATATTCACTATCATCATCCTTCAACTTTTATTAATCATTTGGAAAAAAAATCAAAAATAAAATAAGCCAGAAAAAAACTGTTGTGTGTATGATAGTCATTCATAAGGTTTTCTAAATTTAGCAGAACTGGAGCACTGTTTTCATGATAATTCCTTGCTGAAATATAAATATAGGCAATTATATAAAAGCATTTGAAACTCTGCATAATCTTTCTTTTAAAAATAAATCTGATATATTGGCCTATTAGCTAAATTGTTACTGACCCCTGATCATTTCATGTAGATTTTTTTCTGTAGTTCAAAATTGTTGAATGATCTACTTTTGTAATGATTGCATATTCATATACAATATAACAATTTTCCTATCTTATAAAATGAACTAATAATTACCTTTGTTTCAAATGTGAAAATAAAAATTAAATTAGATAAAAATATTCTATATAAGTGTTAATTTTATTTCTTTATTATTGAAAATATAACCAATTTTAATAATTTTTCTTCTAAATTTGTTTTTTAATTATAAGAATTATGAAATGATTCTTATTGTACATTCCCAACAACATTTATTTGTTCTATTGTCCATAATGTATTACATTATAATCATTGAAATGTCATTTTAGGCTAAGATTTTGCTCTCTTTTATAATAAATTATACTTTTCAAGCAACATTACTACATAACAAATTGGAAATAATGAACAATGGAAATTTTCTGTCTAAATAGTCTAAATAGCAGAAATTATTACAAAAAGATCAAAACTAAATCATTCTCATAAAAGTTTATTTATAACAAGAACCAGCATATTGAATTGGATCAAGTGTTAAAACAAATCAGGGAACTAAAAGTTTAAAAATAATTACTTTTTTTAAATTATAAAAAAGTTATAAGAAATTTATTACAACTTTTTATAATTTAAAAGTAAAAATAAAGGATAATAAGTAAGTTATAGAAACTTATAATTGAATATGACAAAAAGTATAAATCTTCAATCCAAAGTTATATAAAAAAAAATTATTTTCTACTAGACCAAATTATAACAACATAAATGATTAAGACTTAATATTTCTAAATGGTTGTGGCCAAGTCTTTCAAATGAAAATGTTTATTATTCAAATGTATTAATGCTTAACTAATTTTATTAAAATTTATGCATAAAATAAATAAGAGTATTTTTAAAAAATTTTTGTATCACAAATAATAAATACATAATTAGTTTGTATTTCTGATGTACTGGTAATTCATTTTATGTTGTCTTTTCTAAAAGCATTTTTCTGTAGGTTTTATTAAATAAGAATTCTATTCTACACAAGAGTTTTCTCTAACTAAATCTATTTTGTTTTTCTATAGTTGATTTTTTGCATAAAACATATAAATGATTTTTTCATGAGCCTAAAGTTTTTTCCTATGAAATACTTTGCATTTTATAGAATAACTTTTAACTGAAGATATCATAACTTGTTAGATCAAAGCCTTTTGAGTATTGAACAATATAGTAGTAAAAAAAAGAAAAAAAAAAAAGCTATTCCTAACACATCAACAATAATTATGTTCAGTATTGAAAACTAAGAATAATGACCAAAAGCATGTTTGGTCTTTAATTTTAATTAGATATTTATTTTTTTTATATATTTCATATAAAAAAATTTTATTTACTTTTATTTTTATTAAATATCTTTTATATTCTCAAATTACCCATAACTTTAACAGCAGTATTTTAGAACTATAAAATATTAGGAAGATTTTGTAATCATTTCATTGAGTATATTTCAGGGAAGCAATTTTTAACAATTTTATTATTTGATTTATTTGTTTAGGCAATTTCTTATTAAAGTGATATTGGATGAAATAAATATATAACTAGGTAATAATAATAAAATATGGCATATATATATATATTGTTTGAAGAGCTTTTATTAGATTTTTAATAGCAGAAAAGTATTTGTAATTTTATGCTATTAAATATTTGATAATTTTGAAGTGATTTTGGATTATTTTTTAATATATTAGTAAATCTCTTAAATGTGAACAAAGCTCAAGAATATCTGCTAATTCAAAATAAAAACAAGCAAGGATAAATTAACAACTGTGCATGCTTTAAATTTTATAATCAGATAATTGAGAATTTATGCACATTTTAGTTGACTACAATAGTTCAAGAAATACACAAAAGAATTTAAAACAATTTCATATAGTAATAGTTTATTTTCAATGAAAAATAACAAGTACAGTGTCAACTAATTGCTATATTTGAATTCTGTAGAAGTTGTAAATGGAATGCATCACTATATCTGCACAAATATTAAGTTTCAGCCATTCTGGCTATCACATTCAGCACCACTAAGGTAGCAGTAATAGGCACGTGACTTTAGCATATTATGCTACCTAATTAATAATCATTAAATTAAATTTATTATGTAAAAAATATTCTAAAAGAATCTGTCTATTCTAATCAACAAAATAATTAGAATGTATTCCAAGTTGCATTTTGATATATTTTTCAGAAACTAATCAGTGCTTGATGTCCAGTGCTTTTGAAAATAAATTAAAAGTTAAATTTCTTGAAAACTAATGGAAGATTTGATTTATAAATAACAATGGGATTATTATTTTTCACAAACAAAGCTGCTGATATGATATGTAAAATAAAAAGCAGCTGCAAAAATTTTTATAATATTTATATACTGTATATTTAAAAAAAGCTCATTGGACGTTATGAAACATTGTTTCTGTTATTTGGTAATTTATTACTTTATAATATTAACAATGATACTATTGGCAAAATATATATACATACTAAAAAGACTAAACAACATTATTAACAAACAAAATAATATTCTTTCAACCATTTATACTAGAACTGTTAAAATCTTGTCACTGAATGGCTTTAAGCATTATTTTACATGCTTGTGTATACAGAAACAATGTTTTCCTCCACATTACAAATACAGAAAATATATATAGTCAAAAATTCTATTTGTGTAAAAAGTTTTGATTAAGAGATTGACAATGTTGAGATGACTAGAAAATATGATATTGCTAACATACATACATTGCTTAAAATATCAAAAACATTTTCAGATTTTGTTTTCAAGCCATCTCTTTGTATATACAGTTTTCAGTACATAAAATAAGTGCTCATAATGTATTTTAAAAAGCTAGTACAAAATTTGACTACATATAAAATCATATGATAGATTTACATTTAAGGCACTCTACAACTGTTGCTATATAAGATTATGATTAATTCCTTTTCTCGGATCAATCTTGCACTTATCATGACTTATTTCAATCATTACTTTTGCATTTGTGGGTTAAATTCCACTTCAAATACTGCTACTGTACATCAAGCACTTATCAACAATACTAAACTACATTTATGCAACACTCTGGAATACACACATATTCCATTCCCATCTAAGTAAAAGCACCAATTTCATGCGAGATGGGAAAACTCTTCTTAATGATAAAAATTTTTAAAACTTTAAAAATGATCAAGAAAGTTATTTATCACAGATAACACAAATAGAGTAGAAATATACAATTTTGTCTGAATGCTAATATTTTAAAATATTGGCTAGGCCCATACCACCTAAAATAAATGAAAAACAGAAAATAACAACAACAAATAATGGCTAGGAGAGAACATTGAGCATGTTTATGTACAATATCAAAGAATATAGGTGAATATAATTTGTAGATATATTGACTTATTTACACTAAAGAAATGGATAAAGTTAATTCCTGGCAGGACAAAAAATAAGTGCTCATGTGAGCTGAGCAGTACGTAAACTTTTGAAAGTCCATTGTGATATGTTCCAATGTACCAAGCTTATTAATATTAAGCAACAATATTTGTGCTATACAGATATGAGATATAATACAATACAGAATGATCAATTGAGCAGAATGTTTGGCTAATTTATTTTGTATCTGGGAGAAAGTTTATTGCAAGATAAATGTAGAGCTAGATTAACAAAAAAGTGTATGAATTTAGATATGTATGTGTATATTTCTGTGGAAAAATTATTCTTGTTATTTACAATGACAATCGTCTTTAGTACTTAATGGTTCTATCATTCTAAGGCCACAAGAAAACAAAACAGGAACATTACAATAAATCCATGCTTGAATGGCACATTTCTATGATAACTAGGTGACTGATTTTTAGGTGTGATTGATGTCAGCATGGACATAAATATTATTTACAATGTTAAAGTTTTGAAAAATACACAGACTTTGATTATTGAATATAATAAGAAATCTGGTACAGCACCAAAAACAAAGTCTTGAGAAATAAAACTGATTTTTAAATGAAAATGCAATTTTATGACATGATTATAACAACATACTCTGTCTTCTGAGAACAGATCCTAAAAAATAAAGGAATCAATATTAGTTTTTTTCTTAATGTGTGTTAGTGAATCTTGATTTAATGATTAGTGAGATAAAAATTAATGAATGATACTTATTATCCTGATATAACAAATCATCTCAAGAATAAAACAGAAATAATATCTATCATTTCAATTTTGTACACCATTATCACAAATATTCTATGAACACTGTTGTTAATGGCAAATATTATGACTGAAAATATTACAATGAACCAACTGATGACATTTTCTATTATAAAATTTTGTTTATAAGTAAAGATCAATGAATTGATTTTATGACTCTTCATAAGTCTGATTTCATCATTTATAATAGGCTTAGTAGAGTCTCACTACAATATGTGAATTTCTTCAAACCAGATATTACTACATATTTTTTATAAATATAGCTAAATCTGGTGCATTAACCTTTTTATTCTATTCTGGAAAGGATGAAAAATAAGTTTTCATCACTCCTTGTATATTAAGCATTGTTAACTTATATTTCAATATTACTGCACATTTATTCATATAATAGATGAAACTAGTAGTTGATACATAGGTGAATAAAAATCACTTTATCTACTCCATTTTCAGTGTTTATAATTCATATTCTCAGTGTGAAGAAATGGTTGATAAAGGCATTTTGTAAACATATCTGTCAGTTTCTTATTAAGGAATAAGTACTAGCAACTGACATTTACATATCTACAATGTGCATAAGAGGTGTTTGGATGGATATCAAGAGTGTCAGAGATGAATATAGCATTTTAAAGACAAGTACAGACCTTGATAACCAGACCATAGTGGTTACCTATGTATTAAATTACCAAAACAATTAAAAATTAAGGAGTATCAGAAAGAATTGAAGAATGATTGCTATTCAATGAAATAAAATATTTTTATATCTTAGTTTAATCACCAGAAAAACAAAAGGACAGTTTAAGTAAATATTAAAAGAATCTATGAAAGAAAATACATTAGATCATTTAAGAGAAATTTCTCTAAAGATGCACAATCAAACAGTGAGTGAATTCCATCTTTGTCCATAGGAAACTATCAAATAACAATCAGAGAATGGCAAGAGAACTTGGAATAGGATAACTATGTCATCCAGGAGATGGTGAAAAGTTTGAGATATTGGAAAGCTTGTACCTGCTGTGCTCCTTACTTGTTGATAAACACAAAAATCAGTGCAAAAACTGTTTCAAAAAATAACAATTTTCTCTTCAGCAAATAATCATGTACAAATTTAACATCAGAGAAAAACACTTTTATTTTATACCTAAAATCAATTGTTTTATTCCTTCAGTTTTAAAACAAGCATTTCAAGACTGAAGGAGGAAAACATTTTAGGCATAAAATAAAGAAGCCTTTTTCTCTGCTTTTTAGAGCTTGTGCATGATTGTTTATTGATTTGTGAAGAACATAAATTAGTGTTTAGGATTTCTTTTCAGCATTATGATGGATGATAAAAACTGATTTCATTATTATAAATACTATTTCTATGCTTTATTGTTTTATTTTTTATTACACATTACCAACAACAGAAGCTAAAAATAATGTCCTCAATTAAAAAAATTATGGGAAGTATTTTTTGAGAAGCTGACTGATTTATACTGATTTACTTTACTGTATGGGGAAATCAATTTTGCTCATAACATGCAGATGCTCCAAAAACTTCATAACACAGTATGTAACAAATATCTAGGAAGTAAAATCATGCAATATGACAAAGCCTTATATTGTCTATGCATGTGAAGAATGATTGCGAATCTCTTCCCATCTATTCCAGATCTAGCTCTTCAGACTATCATTCATTTGAATTTTTAAAGGATTAGATGCAAATCTAGCATTATGAGATCAATATAGCATTCTAGGATATCATGCACTGTTATCCAACTATCCATATCCTAACCAAATTTTGCCCCTAATGCCCTATTTTAGAATTAAACTGCCAAATTAATGATTTTCAAAATTTAGGTTAAGGTGATGCCATCTGTTATTTAATAATTAATCTATAATTTTTATTATTTTTCTGAAATTAAAAATTTGCCTTGGCCTGGAGTTGAACATAATGTAATTAATAAATAATCATTAATTTGGCAGTTTAATTCTAAAATAGATCACTAGGAGTAAAATTTGGCAAGATTAGAAATATTTGAATGAAAAAAATCTGCTAGTTAAGCTCAATTATGACATGCATTGTTATTTACAAACTGTCAGGAAAGAGTTCTGCTACAAATGAATCATCAAATTTTTAGAATGGAGAAAAAAAAAAAAGCAACAATTGCATAAAAATTTGTGTAATCAAATTTTTCTTCTTTATAAAAAAATTAATCTTTATATATACTATTAAGAAGTAATACATTACTTTTGTATACAGCTATTTTTTAGAATAAATTTATATATTTATCCAGATTAAAATAATTTATTTCCTTCCAGTTAATTATTAAAAGAAAATTTTGTTTTTATTTTATAATTTAATATTTTTGAAGAAGAGTAGTTTACACTAATTGAACAATATTGAATTTACAAGTATCTAGAAAAATCAATCATTCACATGTATGAAAAAATACAGTTGAGCAATGGACTAAAATTTTCTACTTTAGATCCTATTTTAAAATAATTTTATTTTAATATATTTATATTTTTATTAGTTAATTTACTATAATTTTAATGAAAATATAACTGTTGCATGAATATGTATATATGTTATGGCCAATGCCCAACCTAGCCAATTTGTGAAATGGCTGGCCACTTTTAGATTTGGCCAAGTCATTTAGTCAGAGTCCAAAATATATGAGAATTTACATCTATTTTGGGCTTTGGTGATCAATTTGAGATGTGTCCGATAATCAATGATCAATTTGAGAAGTGTCAAAAAAAAGTAGCCAAAGCTAGAAATTTCATGGAGCTGATCAAGCAGTTATGAGAATTGATCATGCCAATTCTAACTCATGTTATTACCAATGTGAAAATCTTTTTTAGTTTAGTCAGTCAAAGTTGAAAAAATTATTTCAGAAGCTAATCAGTATTTAAATAGTTTTATTTAAATTGAAAAATTAACAAAAGTAAAAAATGTCTTTCCAGTTGAAAAAACAGATCAAAGAAAACAGTAGTAATGTTGTTTATAGTTAAAAAAATCATGTCAAAAGAAAAAATGAATTTACATTTGACAAAATATGAGAGATATCTTCTTAGTGAATAATTTAAAAAAATCATATGAAAGAAAAAATGACAAAGAAAAAGATCACATGAAAGAAATGATGCTTAGACTATGATTTCTTATAAGAATTTACAAACTTGTTTTCTTAATTTCAAAAATAAAAACCAAATAATTAAAAATGATATTTATAATTTATAGCTAGAGAAATGCACTTTATTATCAACATATTAAAATTAAATCAATATTTAAAATTTTATGAATTAATAACTGTCAAATTAAATAAAGATAATGAAAATTCTGCTGAATTTTTGAGAATATTTATTATACTTTTTACACAAGTGATAGATTCACACAAAAAGTTATATATACAGCTGAAAACATTTTATATTTATTATAAAATATTAAAAATTTACCATCTTTGCTAGAATTATTTATAAATACGGTATTTCATTTTTACATTTTGATCTTATGGGAAAATACAAAAAATAAATCTATAATGATTTATGATAAATTGGTTACAGAAATCTGGCAAAAGGGCATCTCTACCCTTACCTTTACTCTGAGACACAATCCTATTCATATTAGTGGGTGGGTAAGTTCTATAATTTCTTGTGTCAGTATTGTAAGACCAATATGTGATGTAATAGACAATCCCATTCTCACTGATTAATAAACCAAAATTAACATGAATGCACTCCATTACTTAACTCTGCAAAACTTCTAGCTTTGACTACTTTTTCTTGGAAAATTCTTGAATTGGCCACTGATTTCTTATAAGCCCATTGCAAATTGGCTGTCCAAAGTCCAAAATAGTTGTAAATTCATATATATTTGGGGTTTTGGCCAAATGACTTCACCAAATCTAGAAGTGTCCAGCCATTTTGCAAATTTGCTAGACGTCTGCATTGGCTGTAACTAACACACACGCACACAAATATACTGTATTGCAAAAAAATGATGTAATCTTAAAAAAATAGAGTGAGAACTATAAAACTCTGCATGCAAATGTTTTTCAGCTAAATGTATAAATGATTAAAATTTCACTAATAATGAACATATAGAGCATTTCGAGAGTGCATAAGAAGGGCAAATCTGGAGAGCATTTTGAGAGGGCTAATATAAGGAGCATCATTCATAAGTTTGTATATAACTAACAGTT
>WUQG02444097.1:0-13367 GCA_011317285.2 Androctonus mauritanicus
TTTTGAAGGGGATAGTGAACACCCTGTATAGTACTATTCTATATAGGTAGCAGATAGATACTATAGGTACACTACTATATAGATAGTGTACCTATATAGATATTATATATACTATGTAGTATATACTATTATACTATTATAATATAATAGTATATACTATCAGATTACTAGTATACTGTAGTATACTATTATATTATACTTATACTATAATAGTAAATTCTATGTTAGTACAGTGGACTCTCGATTTTACGAACTCGTATGGACCCCCCACAAAAGTTCGTAAATGGCATTAATTAACATTAGAGGCTTTTTATGACAACTAAATAACTCGTAAAAACGTATAGTTAGTTCGTAAATTGGAGATTCGTAAAAACGCGAGTCTACAGTAATATAAAGTTTTCTTCTATACCAGGGGTACTTAACATTTTGATGACTCCAGACGCCAATGAATTGTCCAATATGGTTCCATACTCCCTTAAGAAGATTCTATCGCGTTCCATTCATGTATTACCCAAATATAAATTAATTCATTAAATAAAATAAGTACCAGTACCCAGAGATCGAGTCTCATATCTCCAAAGAGTATGGATATCCCTGGTTCAGAACCTCTGTTCTTAACTAGGGATATCCATACCCTATGGAGGATATCCATACCCTATGGGATATCCATAAATTAATTCATGTTAGATTAATTATAAAATATTTTTATAATTAATCGAACATGAACTAATTTATATAACAAACAGTAGATTACTTTTTTTAATGATTGGGCCTAATATTTTATTATAAATCGGAAATTATTATGTTTTTTTAATAAAACAAAAACCATTCGAAAAATCTAAATTAAGTTATAAAATAATTCAATTTTTAAAAGTGTCGTTTTTAAGAAAAAAGAAAATTAATTTTAGTATTTTGTGTTTGCTTCCTTTACCAATTTTCTCTGATTAATTTTCTCAGATTTAATGTTAAGTAAACATTAAATGGAGACTGAATGAATTTAATGCGACGAAATCACCGTCAATTTAATTTTATAATAATTTGAATATTGATTATTTTAAATAATTAGATTAAAACTTGCATCTAATTTCGTATATTCTTTAATTGTGAAATTGGAAAATGTTCTATAGGATTCAATAGAAACGAAGGAAACAATAGATTCCTAGTAATTTTCCTGGTCTAGTTCTAACCAATTCCCGAAAATCAACGGGTCATTGAATGTAAGACGAAACTGCTTCACATCTCGATGAGAAACTGGAGATGACATTGATTGCTATATCTATATCATTTTGTCCACTTGTAGCAGCTTCTCTTAATCCATTTCAGTTCTAACAGCATTTCCATTGTAGAAAGTTTTAATGTGGTACAGTGGTACCTCGAATTACGAACCTCTCTACACAAGAACTTTTCGAGATACGAACTCTTTTCGTATCCCATTTTGGTCTGTAGATACGAACTTATTCTTAAGATAAGAACCGTGAACATTTTTTAATTTTATTGTTTCATATAATAAAGTTCACCTTATTCTTGATAATATTAAAGATCTGCATGATAATTACTAGTTATATCGAATTTTTTCTTAATTTTTAACTCGCGACTCGAGTCAAAAAATAAGAGACAAGAAAAGAAGCAACTGATGACAACAAATCGGAAACCGAACTACAAAACCAGTCACAAGAAAAGTCAATTTTTTTTCATTTAATAGAAGATTTCAATAATAATAATAATAATAATAATAATAATAATAATAATAATAATAATACACAAATGCATACTTTTTTATTATTTTCATAATTTCTAAAACTGGGAACGGATTAATTGATTTCTCATAAGATAAAATGGAAAACCGGGTTTCAAAGTTATGAACTTTCGAGTTACGAACTGCAGCCAGGAATAAATTAAGTTTGTAAATCGAGGTACCACTGTATTTTCATTATTTTCTGTTGTATTAGTTAAAATCTATTTTGCATCAATTTACGTAGCGAATAAATTTTATCTTGTTGCAAAAATGGAGATTATAAAAGATAACCTTCAAAATTACTTTTATACTTTGCGATTAATAAACAAAATTCATAATTTTTTTCTTTATATCTTTACTCTCTTGTTTTAGCACATTTCGTTTATTAAAAAAAAAAATATTTGTTTATATAATCGAAAACGTCTAAAATTATTTTTGACAAATATTGAAAAATGTTGAACTCCATGTATTCGAAATAGGATTAGAGTAACGAGGGAAGAAAAAAAAATATATTCATTCATTTTTATAGGAAAATCTTGTTAACTTTTTAGAAATTTCAAACGATGAAAAATGTAAGAACGTCGTCGAGTTACAGTATCTAAGTGATGCGCTACAAATATAATCATCTGGAAATCTTAAAAAATGAATAAATGTTGACGTTTGTCGGATGAGATTTGGGAATTTTAGCAAGCGGCGCTTTTATAATATAAAATTTATAAGCGTGGGCGAGATTCTATATTCGAACTAGTAGACATGGTCAAAATAAAGTTTATCGGTGTGTATAAGTGCGGAATATATGAAGCTTATCAAAGAAATTAAGTGTAATACTTTTCAAAGTTACAATCAAAGCAAGTGAAAAATTTTTTCTCCTCTCCATTAGAAAATTAGTTAAACTCCTTTGAAATTTCGAAAACAGTATGCAATTGATTAAAAAAAAAGAGAGAGGAATCAATTAACGGAATTAAAATCAGTAGAATTTTGGATAAACAATGTTAACTTGTTGCACGAAACTAGGTTAATCGAATATAGAAAATATAAATTAAAAAGTTAATTGGTTTCGAGATCATCGGAAGTTGATCACATTTAGCGTAAAAACGTAGTTTATATCAACTCAACTGTGTAATTTTAATGAATAAATGTTACAGTAATATATTAAAACATTAATAGTTACAAGAATATGAATAAATGAAGAAAATATAGTGTGTAAAGTAATAAATAAATAAATATTTCCTTAATCTAATACATGCAATTGAGTTGCGATTTTATACAAGTTTAAACTTGCATAAAATCGTCTGGTAATGTATGTCTTGTATAAACACGAAACGTATTACCCGCGTTGTATGGGAGTCTGCTGTATATATCTGATTTATATACTGTATATATCTGTACCTCGAAGGAGTATGACACTATGTCCAATATTTTGAAATTAGCCATAGTGTCATATGCCTCCGAGGTATAGATGTATATAGTAGTAGTAAACTATAGAACTATTTGATAATTTGTTTTTTCAATAAAAACAAATTATCAATTAGATATAAAAGATCATTGCTGATGACTTGAAATCCATCTAGGAGTTGGCCGAATTAGTATATATACGCTATAGGTTATATATATATATACAGTAAACCCCCGTATAACGCTCTTCCCTATAACACGAAGAAAAAATTGCGAATAGTACTCATACAACTCTATAAACAATCCCTTATAACGCGTACGATAAATTTAATATTTGACATATCTTTCGACTTTTTGTTTAGAAACTAGAATGCATACACTTACCTATCGTTTATATGTATATATATACACAGTAAAGCTAATAGTTATAAAAGATTTAAAGGCTTATAAAATAACTCGGAGACAAGTTTAAACTTGCATAAAATCGTCTGGTAATGCATGTCTTGTATAAACACGAAACGTATTACCCGCGTTGTACGGGAGTCCGCTGTATATATATAATATATATACTGTATATATCTGTACCTCGGAGGCTTATGACACTATGTCCAATTTTTTGAAATTAGCCATAGTGTCATATGCCTCCGAGGTATAGATATATATATAGTAGTAGTAAACTATAGGACTGTAGGCTATCGTTTAATCGAAATTTATCGTTAAATAGAAACGATGGCATTATAAGAAACATATCGTTAATCGATATCACTATCAATTTTGTTTCGATGTATCAAAAACTGTAATTGCGTTTAATTCTCAAGAGCTGAAGCAAAAGATTTCACCATATACTTTCCTGTTTGCGTTATAAAATCAATTAAAATTTAATATTAAAACTGAGTATCAACTAGAAATCTGTTTTGCAAATTCGCAAAAAATAATAAATTTATTTCTTCGATAAAAAAAAGATCATATAAAAGATGATATCTGTTGAAAATTTTTCAGAATTATGGTATAATATTTGCATTATATATCTCACAATAATTTTTCAAATTAATTTATTCCATCAACTGATGATATAAAAATTTCGCACGACTGCTATGACAGCTGTTTGTTTACGTTACATATGAAGAAATATTCTGTATGTTTACACGATTGTTCGGATATCAAAATTGATGAAACTGGTCCTATCAGAATATCTACAGGCGACTCTAGTGATATACAGTACTATATATCTAAACATATCGATTACAATATTTTCTTTGTAGAATGCAATACATAAAAAGATTCAATTTATTTTTACAAACCGTGGAAATAAAATATTTCGTGTAAATATTATATATTTTACGTTTCGCCTAGCTTTCTTTTCTATCAGTTTCCATCAATTTCTTTATATAACTCCGACTATAAATTGACCTACTTAATTTATATTTGCTAAACTAATAAAATTTTCGATGAGAGTAGCCGTAAGATGGAAATTTAACGCTCTCTTTCCAAAATTAATTTTAACTTAAGAACGGAATTATGTTTCCATAAATACGATTCTTTAAATATTCCTTAGAAGATTACAGTTTTGTCTATTGATGTCTTCCGAAATCTTCATTTATTAAATAATAAATATCGAAATATATATATATTTTTTCTTATCATTTTTGTGTTTATCCTTTAGGAAATCCGATATAAGCTTATAAAATTTTTATTTTATTTTATCTGCTCTCTTAAAGAACCTTAAACTTTATTAATGTCGTACACCAACTGGAATGAGGCAGTTATCTAAATGTTTGCAAGCTTTCTTTCTTCTCGCTTATTTGGCAATATACTTATTGTTCTCACACGAAACGATTGCTTTCTTTAAGTGTAAATATAAAAAAACTTTATCTAGTTAATGCTATTTCAACTGTAATTTCTTCGCCGAAAATCTTTCTGATGGTCTAATAATTAGCCATCCAGATAATTGGTATCAGTTTTGAGCATTGATTTTTGGTTTTGAGTCGCGATATATTGGAATATTTTGATGTAATTTAGTCGAAAATAGTTTTTCTAACTTCATTTTAACTGCTGAGAATTATAAATTGTTCATATTCGATATTTGTACGAATCTTTCGCCATCCGAAATCCATTTTTTTTAATATTTGCAAGTAGTGATGGATAATTCTGCTGAGTGAGCAAAGATATATTAATCACTTACTTTTAACCACTTTATACATGAAATTATTACTTTAACTCTTCATATCTTAATTATTTTGTTTATATGATGTACAAAATGTCGAAAAAATAACGTTTGATATATTTTAAACAGTGATATTAACAAATATAGATAATTCAAAATGATACTCGAGTCGATTTGGAAATAATTGCTCTATCCAGATTATAAATGAGAAAAATATGACTTTCAGTTTTAGCAATTTGGTTAGAAAATAAATTTTTGTATTTTTTTTCTTGCAATGAACAAACACAATACGATCTTAAAATGAACTGCACAATACAAAAATTTTTTTAAATTTTTGTATTGTTCAGACTATTTTAAGATTGCAATAGAATCTTAGATCGAATTTTGAATCTCACCATTCATAACTTTTAAGGGAGCTAAATTAATGTCTATCGTTCCCAATCTTTCAATGTACCAACTATTTTATCATGGCTGTGGACAGCCCACAATGGGCTTAAAATCTTGTGAAGGATGGTAGCGTAAATCTTGTGAAGGATGGTAGCGTAAATCTTGTGAAGGATGGTAGCGTAAAATCTTGTGAAGGATGGTAGCGTAAAATCTTGTGAAGGATGGTAGGAATCCCTTGTGAAGGATGGTAGCGTAAAATTTCAAAACACCTCAATCTAATCTTAAAAAGAATCTGCACAATACAATTTTTTTTTTTTTAATTTTTGTATTGTGTAACTCATTTTAAGATTGTATTGCACTTGTTTATTACAAAAAAAAAAATAGAAATATTTTTAAAAATCTTTGTATTCTACAGCTTCTTTTTAAGATTAAGTTGTTTTGAAATTTCACGCTACCAAATCTTCACAAGGGATATAAAGCAGAGAATTGATTTTAAGCCCATTGCGGGCTGTCTACAACCACGATAAAATGGTTGGTACAGTTGAAAGATGAGGAACAACACACATGGATTTGGCTCCCTTAAAAAATTATGAATAGCGAGATTCGAAATTCGATCTAAGACTCCATTGGAGTGGTAAGCTACTTCTTTTTCACACATTCACTGCTCTCTTTTTAAAAAAATATAATTGCAAATTGTCAATTCTGCAAAAAATACGATAAATTAAATTATATTTTTATCTCATTTTTGTAAAATTTTGCAAAAAAAAAAAATTTATTATTACTTTTTCCTAATCTCCCATTGCCTTGCCTCAATTAAATTATTAAAATTTGCGTAGCATTGTTTTTATTCTTCATTTTATAAATTATCTCTATTGATGATATCAGTTTAATGTTATAAATTTAATTTTATAAATACGATTGTTTCCTATAATTAAAAAAATAAATACAATTAAAAAATAAAGTCAATTACATTTAATTTGTTTTCGTCTTCACATTTGCATGTTTATAGATTCCGCTATTCAATAATGGTCGAGTATTTGAAACCAGACAAATTCAATGTAATTTTCGAGTAATAAAAAATATAACATGATATGTTGAATGCGAGTAGTTACTAATTTAAAATCAGGGAGATTTAACTATAAATGAACTTTCAAAACATAAACGTTAGTAAAGTATTTAAGCTGGTAGCAATGAAAGGATTAACTCATGTAATACCAGATTTTAGCATTGGATTAATATAATAACTAGTCTGTCCATGGCCGTACACTATACATTAATGCTTTCTCTGTTTTATAGGGAATTTTCTTTAAAAAATCTAAATATTTCAGTCAAAATTAAGACTCTTCTTTAAAGTAGTTGAATATTTAGATTTTTTAAGAAAGTTCCCTATAAAAGAGGGAAAGAAACAAATTTGAAGATGATGAAGTTTAGATTTCCGCATGAGTCTCTCTTATAAATAATAATATTTTCCTATAACATATTCTAATGGACAAGATTAAATTTGATAACTATTTTTTCATTTCTTGAATCCTGTGGGACTGATTTTCATTTGATTAAACTCAATTTGCTCGAACGTCATTTGCCCGAAAACAAGTTCCAGGTTTTCTAGATACAACTGACCACGAATATCAGTGGGAATTGGAATGTAATTTAACTTGGAGGAAGACAAGAGTGGGGGAAGATGAGAGTTTTGTGATATTTCGTTTACATGCCAACAGAAGGCAGGACTTCATGCAATCTAGCGTGGAGGCATCTAGTGCGAAGGCTGCTGTTGTGAATATTCCGTATTATATCCACTTTAATCGACGAAATATCACAAAATTTTCATCTTCCTTCCACTCTTATCCCCTTTGCAATCTCACTCAATAATCTTCATGTTAAAATAATCTTTCTGACAGAACTTACCAGATGATTTTATTTACTAACTTTTGCAAGTTAGTTAATACGATGCAACGGGCTTTATATGATTCAAAAAATTAAATTAAATGTATTTAAAAGTAATAAAATATAATTTTTTTTTTTAGTTTAGTTCTCCAAAATATATATATAACAAGTTTTACTTTTACTCAATATGTTTCTCCAAAATATGTCATTGTTTTTAAAGTAGTTTAAAGTTGGATAAATTGATTTTTATATATTATATTTTTATAAAAATTAAAATTTGAGATAGTAAGCAATTTGTTAACTGAATAATTTTTTTCAATTCTTTCAATAGATTATGATAAATGATTCTCATATAGAAATGCCAGTAGAGAGCCCACTGTGGATTGGACAAGATTCACGATGGAATGGGCTAGAAATCTGAAGAATGAGGATTAATAGCCAGGGTTCGAATCCATCCTGAAAAAAAATCTGCAGATGTAGGATCCGAAATCGATTCCGGATTCTCCAGGGTCAATTTAACAGATTTTCACGAGGATAAACTGGTAATTGCATTAAGAAAACACTCAGTTAATCGAAAAAAAGATAAGTAATTTTCATAAATATTTTTATTGCATTTCTTCAGGGAAATTGATTTAGAAGAAACAAAAGCAACTTGCATTACGATAATTGACATTTGAACAAATAGGATTATAAAAAATGGAAATTGGTAAATAGGATTCGGCAAGTGACGTTCGGGAAAACAAGGATACGCTACTTTTTTATGTGATCTGTAGGCTAATGCTAGCAGTGGCGGACCTACAGCTATCGATTCCGGGGACGGAAGTCTCCCTGGGGTCCCCTAATTGGAAACAACTGCTCATATCTTATAAAATTATAGCATAAACTTTTAACATAAATTTTTAAACATAAACACGGCAAATTTATACGTAATCATCCTCCCAGAAAACAAAGTCCTTTTTTTAATATTCCTACATATACGTACATATAAGTTACTTAAAACTTAAGGTTCTTCGGAGGCCCCACTGATCAGAGGCCCAGAGCAGTCCGTCCTCTCCGCCCTCCTTAGTACGCCATTGAATGCTAGTGAACAATAGTTTTTCTAAATCAAAATTAATGAAAAGAGTTTAAATAAGTAGTAACTGAGTATTCTTAGCATTGAAAATAAAATTTTATAACTGGACTTCAGTGATTTTTTTTAATAAAAATTAAAGAAAACGTTTATCGTAATTATTATTTTCAACTATATGAAATATTAACTTAAGTTTTATAATTTTTGAATGAAAAATTGTCATTAAATGCAATTTAAAAAAAATAATAATAATAGCAATAAATTTATTCGCCATTTTTGTAAAAATACAGGAGAACCTGATCCACACAATACAAAACATAAAATTCCTATTTACTACACAATTAATGAAACATATACAATTATAATTAAAACAATAATAATAAATAAACAAAAGAAGAAAAAATTAATAATTCTTTAAAATATTTATCCCTACCCATAAGAAGTGTAAATACAGTAAACCCTCTTACAACACGGTTTCGATATAACGCGGTCTACAAATTTCTATGAATCTCTACGAATTTATATTAGAAAAATTACCTTTTAGCCAAATGTATGAGCATACGAGTACATACATATTTTTTTTTTTTGTGTAATGTCAGCTTTTTACTGTTTAAAGTATTTATTATTGAAAATTGTCTCCGTATTCTGCCAGAAATCTCGAAACCAACCCTGCCTTTTCTATGTGATGTGAGCAAGGTTGCTTGGACATGAGTCTCGTATAACGCATTTCTATGAATCCTAACATCCGCGTTATACGAGAAATGTATTAAATATTGTTGCAGGTATTCATTTATGAACCAAATATTTCTCTATTAGATAAATCGATATTGATCGAAGGGGTTAATTTTGAGATTTGACCGGGCTAAAAAAATTCTTAATCCTATTCTGGATCTCAGTAATACTTATATAAATAAATATATATATAATACACGTAATTTTATAAAATTTAACAACTTAAGTCCATCTTAACACCTTTAGGCCACCGAGAGAACGACTGGACACAAATTTTCTTATCCGATCGAGAGAGTAAGCCTATATAAATATGTGTTCTCTCCACGCTCTTCATCTACCTCCATCGATCATCCCATGCCATACGATCTATCTTATTAAATTTACTTCTTCTGTCAATACCACAGGCTATCGCTCCGACATTTTTGTAATCCGAGTCAAATCTATCTAATCTATACCATTTTAAAAGGTCGAAAACCCATTTAAAGCTGTTTACGTGAATAAAATACTAATTAAAAATCAAATTAGTTGTCTGCAACGAGATTTAATTAGATTTAATTCTCGTGGTGACAATAATAAAAACAAGAAAATTATTTATTAAATAAAAGAATATTTTGTCTATTTTTAACAAAATCAGACGGTTAAAAAAACGTTTGAAAAGGTTTAATCGGAACAAATAGAAATGTTTTTTTTTTCTTTTGCAACTGACTTCGGGCAGAAATCGCTTTCTGCCATTGCTACCAAGGAATTTTTCCGCCGACCGAATCTATTGAGAAGCGCATTTCGTTTCCGAATTTAGTTTAGCTCCAAAATTACTTCCATCTAATGTATTTTAGAACTAAAAAGATCGACTTGTTCAGCGTAACATTGTTAAAAAATGGATGTCGTTTCTTTCTTGGCTCTCTCTCTCTTGGTATATTGTACTTAGTTCAGTTCCGAAATGTTTTTCGATTTCTCTAATATATAAAAATACGTTATCCTTCCGGGATCAAGCTAAACAAATGCTCGTAGCGATTAATATGAGTTAGCCTTAGAACTTATGTTATCCATCATGTTATCAATAATTAGGGAAAAAACTCGATTTGTTTATGAACAAAAATCACTTTGAAAAGGTGAGATTTCTCTTAAAATTGTGCGATTTTTGGATGGATAGCTCCGTTTCTTGCCATTTCGTTCTAAGTTGTGGCGTACTAAACTCTTTGGTACCTGGGACAACATTTTTTGGCCCCCTATTCCCCTCCAAAAAACACATCTGTTTTTAACTTTCAACACACATTTTCTTAAATAATTTTAAGAACTGAAAATGACACAAATTTTTTATACAAATATCTGGTAAATAGTAATAATATTCCATGCTCTTGGCCCTTCATTCAGCTTGATGCTCCCCTCTCCCCTTTCCCCTCTGAATACCTTCCCCTCTCCCTTCCCCCCTCTAGATACGCCACTGATTCTAAGTAAAGTTGCCGAGTGACCACTTTCCCCAACCAAAATCAGAAACAACTTGCACTTGTAAAAATTTAGCCGGAAACTCTTTAGCTTTAGTTATAAAAATAAAATAAATTGGGCATTAAGTGATAAATCGTTTCCCGAGGCTTTTCTCACAACAATAACCTTAATTACTTTCATTAGATAAAAATTTATTTTTAACTTTTTCTGAGCGATCTTTAAGAATTAAGTGCCGGTGTATTAAAACCATACGAGGAATAAAACAACTAATTTAACACATCGTTTGTTAAAAACAAAAATAATAATTGAGCGTAACTAAGGAAACATATTTTTCCCGAACATAATTGAAGAATGTAACACAGTACTTATTTTCTACCATCGAAATGGTGATTAGCCTTAATTAAGTCAGTGGAGGAGGATTACTTGGACTTGTTTACTCACTCCATTCTTTTATATTCTCTGGGCGTCTCTTTTTTTTTTCGTTCTTTCAGATCTTATCTTGGTTGTATCACGTGTGACAGATAACCAATCTGTTTCGTTAATCATCAAAACAATTTCCTCTTTGTATTTTCCATTAGTTAATAATTATTATCTAAGGGAAAATACAAAAAGGTTATTGTTCCAACTAGGAATAGACAATAATGTATTACCGAAATATAAAAGTAATATCCATCTAGGAATAGATAAAAATCTGCTATTATGTATTACAGAATTATAAAAGTAGTTTCCAATTAGGAATAGGCAAAAATCTGCTATTATGTATTACCGAATTATAAAAGTAGTTTCCAACTAGGAATAGACAAAAATATGCTATCATGTTACCGAATTATAAAAGTAGTTTCCAACTAGGAATAGACAAAAATATGCTATTTTGTATTACCGAATTATAAAAGTAGTTTCCAACTAGGAATAGACAAAAATCTGCTATTATGTATTACCGAATTATAAAAGTAGTTTCCAACTAGGAATAGACAAAATCTGCTATTATGTATTACTGAATTATAAAAGTAGTTTCCAACTAGGAATAGACAAAATCTGCTATTATGTATTACAGAATTATGAAAGTAATTTCCAACTAGGAATATACAATAATGTCTATCCCTAGTTGGAAATTACTTTTATAATTCGGTAACACATAATAATTATGAAATAATTCTTAAAACAAATTAAGTTTCTATACATAAAATTATCAGGAAAATGCGAATGATTTTATTTTTATTCGAGTAAATGTTCTAAAATATATCCTTCGAAAAGAGTGTAAATTCCTAAATGAAAACTGTTCTGCCTAATCTTTACAAATTCGAAGTAGTTTTAGACTCTAGGTAGACTTTATCTAAGTTTAAAAATAGCCAAATTGTCCTTCACATAAACTCTAAATTCTTTTCTGTCAAATATAAAAATTTTATCATTTATTATTATTATTATTATTATTATTAACAGCCACTCCTCACTTAACGACCGAGTTCCGTTCTCACGTCTTGATTGATAAGCGAGTAACTTGTTGGTATGTATTTAGAACAAGTTGCTGGCCTAATTTCTCGTGGCTGTAAAGACATTTATATCTTAATTATGTGCAGAGTATTTTTCTTCATCAGATTTTTGGAACTACGAATGTGGGAAATTACATACAATAGAAATTGTAAGCCACACATATGGGCGAAAACCAAATTTACTGCTCGAACTTACCTCAGACGTAAGTTTGAGCAGTCGTTAAACAGGTAGGTCATTAAGTGAGGAGTACCTGTATTAAAATTTGTATGGGTTTTAAAATGCTTTCCTAACTATGCTATTTATTAAAAAATATTGATAAAATTAATTCTATTTAGAATTAAATTTATTGATATACAGTGATACCTCGACTTACGAACTTTTCAAGATATAAACTTTTTTTCATATTCCATTTTGGTTTCTAGATACCAACTTATCCTCGAGATACGAACAGTGATGCTTTTTAATGTTATATTTGTAAAATATTTTCTATAAATTTCGCATAAAAATATATCAATTAATTTTTGAAATATGCGTACATAACTGTTAATGTGATAAAGAACTCTTATTCTTGATAAATATTAAAGATCTATATAATAATTACTAGTTATATGGAATTCTTTGTTAAAACTAATTTTTAACTGGCCACACCTGTTAAAGCCTAAGATGCAAAATGTGACAACAAGTAGAAGACCCTACTACAAAACTAGTTAAAAGAAAATTGATTTTTTTTAAATGGAAGATGATTTTATGCAAAACGTGTAAAACCAAAGATTTAAAAATAAAAGTAATAATTGTACACAAATGCATATTTTTTATTATTTTTTAAAATTTCTAAATCTGTGAACGGATTAATTAGTTTTCCTTAAGACAGAATGGAAAACTGGGTTTCGAGATACGAACTTTTCGAGTTACGGACAGGAACGAATTAAGTTTATAAGTCGAAGTACCACTGCATATAATTTATATATTTATAAACTGAACTGTTATTAGTGAATCATTTAGTGAATTCCAATCAAACAGATTAAATTTTTCTGTATTTTTTTTTGTTTACATTTCTGTTAACTTAT
>WUQG02444108.1:0-13366 GCA_011317285.2 Androctonus mauritanicus
GGAGATTAGCGGATTATATATGTCATTATTCCTTCTTCGAGTTCAGGGGCGAATTCTACTGCCAACAAAAAGGAGTCCCCGTTAGTAGCCCGATGGAGACTGCCTAGCAGAATTGGTAATACGCACTATAGAAAGAACATCTTTACAAACGTTAATCAACAGCTATAAATTCTATAAGTGATATGTTGATGATGATCTCATTATCTAGAAAGATCGAGCAGATCAGAAGATTTGATCGAAAGTTTCAACGATTAAGAGCCTAGACCTACGTCTAAAGATTGACCAAGTGGATAGTACTAAAGTGCATTTCTTAGACTTCCGGGTAGAGAAGGCAGCTAATAGATATGTTACTCCAATATATTAGAAAACCTTTGTACCAGGAACGATCATACCTAGTTGGTCAGCGGATCCCCTATCCTATAAAAAAGCGGCATTTAGAACATACTATGAAAGAAGGTTAACTCATTGCAACAACGAACTTGCTAAAAATAAAGAACTGATCGACATAATTGACACACTTTAAAACACGGGTATACCAAACACTTTGCAAACAATATATTTCAAGCCATGTTAAATCGCATACACCAAGTCAATGGCAAACAAACAACCGAAAGCCGTAGAGAAGATAATGCACGTACTATTTCAGTTTCATACCACATGACAAGGTCCAACACTCTTAAGAAATTAGTAGGCAACAACATAAATGTTTAGTAACAAACAGGGAACCTATTATCTTTCAATTACGGTACTATGTAATGATAAAGACAAACGGAAACACCAAAAAACGGGAATATACAAAATACCATTGGTTAATACCAAAGAAAATAATAAAATAAATGTTATATAGGTGTAACTCAAAGACCATGAAACTCTTATGCTCCATTAAGGAGCATAAGAGGGACATTAGGCTAGGACATCTTAATACGGCCCTCTTAAGATACGCCTACGAAGAGGACGCGACAATTTTATGGGATGATGCAAGAATAGTAAGACAGGTAAGTAACAGCGTTGCAGAGACTATAGAGATAATAAACCTATAAGGGAAAGTAGATGTAATTAATAGCAGAATATCTGAACAACCATCTGTAGCTTGGCTATACGTTTTGAATGCTTCGCCCCCATAAATCCCTGTTCTCCTTTTATAATACGTTGTATCCTATTTCAATATATATCTTATTAATTTTTATTGTTTTTATTAATCTTAGTCACTTTATGTATTTATTTTAATTTTATTTTATAGCTTCTCTTATTTATTGAGTTACAATGTTTAGTCCATGTTAGAAATTTTTCAAATTTTAATCTTTTGTAAATAGAAAGCTGTGAAGATTCCATATTCTTTCTGTTAAACTGTTCTTATGTTAGTGATTGTAATTTAACGCTGATGATGGTTGCATAGCAATTGAAAATGCTACGCCAATAAAGTTTTTTTTTTTTTTTTTGACTGATTAACCTACTGTTGTCGGTGCTTAGATTTTAACTATATTATCATGGTAAAGCAGCTATACGTTTGAATAGTATTAAGAGTTTTTTCTGTAGATTTTAAAATTAAAGATATATTATCATCAATAATGTAATTTTTTGAATTGAAAATAACATTTTGACGATTAAAAGTGTTTCTTTTCCGAATTATAAAACTTCCTGCTATCGAGGATAAATGGAGGTCAAGAAGCGACTAATGGCGTTTGCTACGTCGACTCTCTTTCGTAAAAAGACAAACAAACAAATAGATGTTTGAGAGCATTACTTAAAAATCGACGTTTCTATGTCCTGACAACAGGTATTTCAAATATTCTTAAAATATTTTAATGTTATGTCCTTCAGCGTTCTGTTTGTTCCGATTTTGTTGCATTGTCGCTAAGCCTAACGAAAGATACCTAGATACTGAACAAAGTTTAAACATTTTGAAAGAAGGAAGTTTGTTTTTTTATATTTGCCACTGTTGTGTCCTGCTGCATTTAGCAGAATAGAAGGAACAATTTAAACACGCTGACTTTCTTGACCACTCGATTTAATTCCATCTGATCGCTTCCATTTAAAATGCTGTTAAAAGACCTGTAGGTCCATGATGAATTCAGCCGACATTTTAAATATTCAAGAGTAGAAAAACAAATTTATGAAATTTAATAGGTTAAATAAACTAACATCACAAGTGCTCATTTTTTTAAATTATATTTGTTACGACCTCTATTACATTGTACTTATTGTCCTAACTTCTATATTTATTTATGATCCAGATTTATGCTATAAAAATATTATATATAATTTACATAGATTAGTTAGTTTTGTATGTATTTGAATTTGAAATAATTAGAGGTAAAATATCATTAGACGGAAACAAATGTTATTTTCATAAAGTAATATTGGTAATACTGTAATATTTTCAATTGATCAGTCGACTATCAGCTGTCTGTAATGAATAATTTTATAATATTTCCAATTTCCACGTTTGTAAATAAAAATACCTTAAATTTATTTATATAAAATCAAATTACAAATATAAATGTTTTAATCTTACCATTTGTGATTTTATATGAAGATAATTTTAATTGATTTTCAAAATAAAAACCTGCAAATCAATTAAAAATGAATGATCCTTATGGTTGATCAAGTATAGATGTTGTTATAAAAATAATTAACTATTCTTTAATAAATATGTAGTAGATGGGATAGTATTAACATACTGCAAAAACTATAGAGCATAATATTTAACAAAACTTAATTGTATAAAAACGAAAAGTTTGTGGAAAGTTAGTCAGCATGCTTAATGCATTGTCTAATCTGGTTATTTTTTACTAAAGATTTAAGAATAATTTTTTCTTTTAGTAACAAAATTGAATTATAAGTAGGGTACTGTTTTATACATGATTGATGACAAATAATGTTTAATTGACATATCAAGATAAGTTAAATGTATATAAAATATTTTCAAGTATTTTATGCTAACAGAATATAAAGTTTTAGTTGAAATAATTAGTATTGTGATCACTGTCATTGTGCCCTTGCCATCAGGCATGTTTTGATAGTGTTCATATTTTGCTGCTGAATATTAGTGGCATTTTAATCAGTGTCCTTTTAACCTAAACATTTTTATTGGCAATAATTTAAACTGTTCTGAACTTTTGCCTTTTTATCAGATATTTTTGTTTAATGTTGTATTTGATTTTATATTTTTCCATATTTTTATTTAATATATAGTCTTTTACACTATTTTGTCCATTTACTATGTGTTTTTTGAGTGTATATTTTTGTTTTGCTTTGGAGTACCATTGTTACATTTATCTTTTGTTGACAGTCTACTTGCTATTTTGTTTATTTGTTTATTTATTTATTTATTTTATTGTTAATTATATGATGCTTTTAGTATTTTTTTTAATAACCTAATGTTTGGTGTAGCTTGACTGATGAGGTGCTTGCACCAATAAACTTAGACAAATCAAATCAAACCAAATAATTAGTATATAAATCTTTAATTGTTTTCTATTACATAAGTTTTAATATTATACTATGTGATCTACCAAGATAATTTTGTACAATAGAAACTCCAAAATATTTACACGTGCTTATTAAGTAATTTGCCATTATATTTCATAGTATGAAAAAATTATTTGGGAAATAATTTATAGACTATTTTCTTAACTGGATTCTAATCATTGTTTATTAAATTAGCACTTTTATAACTTTTTATGTCATTAACTGGCAGTCTGGTATAAATATAATGTTTTTTTCAAACATGGGATGATGCTTATTTCTTTGATTCTCTTTCAACATGCATGCAAGAATTTGAGTTTAATAACTTATAATGAAGAACCGCGAAATTTTTTCCATAAAACTTTTTAATATTTAATATAATTTGATATCAGCTTAGAATTAGAACAGTAGAATACAGTTTTTAAATTTCTTGTAATATTCTTAGAATATACAAAATAGATTATATAGCATCGGATTCAAATACCAAGCATCTTACTTCATAACATGTTAAATGTAATTGGATATCTTTTGTGATTAGAAAATTGATTTTTCTTATGTGTCATTTTATATTCAAATACTCAATTATTGATATACTCTCAAAGCTAAATCATATTCTGAAAGAATAATGGATTACGATTACTGTAGATTACTTGAAAACTTAATGACGGTTCAGAAAATTTAATTATTAATTTTGTTATAACTTGGAAGAAAGACTGTAACAGTGAATGCAAAAAATTGTTAAAGCATACAACTAATGTAGTTTTTATTAATGAGATATGTTTATTATCAATAAAAAATAAGTGGTGAATGATTATATATATATGTGTGCGTGCGTGTGCGTGTGTGTGTGTGTTAAATGGATGTAAACTTTATGGAAAATTGAGTTTTTTTAGGATGTGATTTTTCTCACATAAAGATTTAAGAAAAATTTTTTTACAGTTTTGTGATGATTATAAGTGAAATATAAGATATATCATGAATTTTAAAAAATGGGTTTTTATAAATACATAAATAATTATTTTTTTTTTTTTAAATTAATCATCTGACAAAATTGATTTGCATACGGTATGTCAGCTTTTCTTAAATTTAACCTCTCTTGCATTTTTTTTATAATTTTCAATAAAATTTTTAATTATAATTAATTTTTATTTGATATCTTAGATATCAAATAAATATTAATTGTAATTAAAAATCAAACAAATATCACCTTTAATTTCTATATGATTTAGCAAACAGTAGCCTCTCTCTAACATATCTTTCATTAGCTGTCTTTAGATTAAAATTCCCTAATTTATTTAATCACATATAATATGTTAATCTTGTACATCTTATGTCATTTAAAAATATTATAAATTTTCATTTTTTCTTCAATGTAATAGCTGTTCTAAATTGTAGTAAATATCTTACTTTTTTAAATAGTTGCCAAATTTCTTTACATATTAAATGCTTTTGAAAAAATTGTTCATTGATTTAAGAAGAGAATTTGTTTAACACTAGTGTATTCGATTTGAAAAATAGAATAATGATTGAAAATTAGCCAAAAGACCCTTGTAGTTTTTTTTATATTAAACAGTAATTTTAATATAAAATTTACATTTTTTGATGATTGCAATAATTACTTTAATTATCTAAAATAAAATAAACAACATACTAAAAAACATTGCATGCTGTATTTCAGATTCTAAATCTAGTTTTTGATAATAGATCAGATAGTTTTTAGATAGCAGATCTAATAGTTTTTGATAAGACTATATATACTGAGTAGACTGTATGCTATAATAGTACCTAAGTTTTTAAACACTGAGCCAATTAATTTTTAAATAAATATAATGAACATTAAATCTTTAACATTTCTTTGTGTTAATAAAATTTCTTGAGGTATCAAGTTTAATATATCATATATAGTAGATTCTCTATTTATGCAGATTGAAGTTCTACAGTTTCATAGTTATGTGGATGTATGAGTCATTTTATTTGTGTTTAATATAAAATGCAAATAAAATATATTCATTCATTAAATTTATTTATTTATTTTTTTTCAAAAATATCACTTATGGTTTTAAATTTTCTAATTTATGCTCAAGGTATTCTTATAAATTTTATTTATCAATGTATATATTTGTATACTGTGTAATAAATTTAAATATTTCTGGACTTATATAATTTTCAACTTATATATAAATTTTACAAATGAATTAACCATGTAAATAATATACTTACTTTGCTATAGTTGTTGATGCAATACAATAGAAAATATTATTTTTAATGCTTATATTTTTGAGGATTAAATCTAGTTAATAACACAATTTTGATTGATAAATTTTTATTATATTGTAAAGTATAGAAAGTATAGTTCATTCTGTATATATTTCTCATCAAAATCCAAGAGGCAAAGTCTATTATAACTTTTGATTTAAAGCTTATTTTTAAGACAATAACCTTATAACATAAATATGTTATTTTCTATCAGTGGCAAAAATATGTCCAGTATAGATAAGAAAATACTATATTATTTGATAACAGAAAAATAACCTCATATACAAAATAAAAAATTGAATATAATTAGGATTAAACACAATATTAAAAATATCTCGATTTGTCATCTATTTATGCTATATAAATTTTAAAATTTTATAATGTATTTTGAAATTCATTTTGACATTGTAATATTAATTACATTTCAACCTTAGATGTACAATGAGTTTATCTTAATAATGGCCATATTAAAATAAAATATATAATGTTTTATATTTCTAATTAATGCATTGGTGCCATATATGAAATTATTTATACTTATCTTTTGGGATTCATGTTTTTAGCTATACTGGGTTCTTTATTTAATGTAGTTTTGAGTTCCATGATTTTAGAATTATTATTTATATGATGTTTATAAAATGCAAATAAAAATTTGTTAGAAAATTTTTTTTATAAAAGTATTATTTATGATTGTAAATTTTTATATATATGCTCACAATATGCTTGTTAATTTTATCTAGCCATTCTGTTTATCAATTTGCTTAATCTTATATATTAAATTTTAAGCATTGTTGATTTGTCCAATTTTCAGTATGTAGAAATTTTTAAAAATTAATTGCATAAATAAGAGATTTACTAAATTTTTTTTGTTTTTTATGAAAAGCGACTATAGACTTTTCCATTTTACAGTTTAATATATGATATATTGTATATATTTTGCTATCTATAATGTGTTTGAATCATGTTTATATTATTTAAATGACTGAATTTATCTCTTCTGATTTTCAAGTTATCTTTTAGATTTGGCATAAAGTATTCTATATAAGTCATTCTTGAAAAAGAAAATTTAAGCAGCATTTCCATCATTACTTTTCTAATCTTTTCAAGTTGCAATGCATGCTATTTTAAAATATGATGATAATTTATTGTCAGAATTTTTTACATATTTAATTTTTTTTGTGTACTGTATTTGCAGTCCTTTTAAATATTTATTAAAACTTGAACAGTATATTAGACAAAAAAAACCTTACTTTCTGGTAAAAGAAAATAATTTGTGTATATGATATATTTAAAAAATAACATTTAACTTAAATTGCAGTGTGTCTATACTATTAATGTTTTATATTGAATATATCTATCTACAGCAGTATTTTTCAACTTTTTTTATTTCATGACGCACTTGAACCTATAATTAAATTTCTGTGGCACACTTAAATTATGATGATCAAAAAAACTTGCTTGTGTATATATATTTTTTGCTATATTATTATATATACATTTATTATAATAATGATATACTTGTATAGGCAATTTAAAGTGGTTTTAATTTTGATATACACAATTATTGTGCTTTCAACTCTTTTGAAAATAATTTATTTAATGATCTTTCAAAATTTTTACGGCACTCCTAAGGTCCTCTCAAGGTACAGTGGTTAAAAATCACTAATCTACAGAATTTGTTTCTACTATCAATGTGTTTCATTTGAAGTAAAAAATTTTGCTATTTGTAATTTTTGATTATTACATCATATTTTTTTGTTAATAAAATATTTTTTATTCAAAATTTTATTAAAAACATATTTATAAACATTAATTTAGATAGAAAACATTAATTACATTTATAACCTTTAATTTTGTTGTGAGTTTATATTAATAAAGCTCATATCTAAAATCAGTTATAGAACTTTTTTGTATTTCTTTTTAATGCATTAGTGCTTTACATGAAATAATGGTTATAGGCTTTGGAATTTCAATAAAAATTAATAGTAGTATTTTCACTTTTATAAGTATTTTAATTTGATTATTTCCCTATATTCAAATAACTCTGTATGTCATAATTTGAAATATAAAAAAGTTCAAAAGTATAATATCTACAATTTATAGTGAAAAGGTTATAATCCTAAAAAGAAACATTCTAGAGTTATATGGATAAGTTTGTGATAAACACATGAATTTTTCTATTATTTATTTTCTACTATAACTTAAAAAAATAATTGAGCAACAGATTCTATTTCATTACTTTTATCTACTTTCGTTATACTTGTGGAGAAAACTATATTAAACATAGGCTTGCAATACATCTGGGATTGGCCCAGACTGTCCTGGATTTCAATAGTCATCTGGGATTTTGTCTGGGGCTTTAAAATATTCTGGATTTCAAATTTTCTTCATTCAAGTATCTGTCATCATTTTTTGTTTAGCATTGATTCTTTTATTGTATTAAATAGCACTTGCACAGAGTGCCATAGACACAAATGTTGCACATGCACAATAAGATAAATCAGATGAAAGACCAAAAAAACAGCTGACTGGATTAGATATTGGCAATGATTCTTCAAAACCTGGACCCAGTCACGAATTAAAGTGATGATTTTACTTTTAAAGTTATTTTTTAATGTTATTTGTACATTTTTCTCTTATTTTAATAAAATAATTGAGTAAATATATGATTTTTCATTTCATTTTATGAACTATTATTAACAATATATATAGTAGAATTAAGAAGAAAAAAAGATCTCCCATATAAGTGACCTAGATTATGTCCAAAAAATTATGGCAACCCTAACTAAACAGCATTTAAGCAAATATAAAAAATGTTTATGGAAACATCTTCATTGAAATAGTCTCTCTCTTCAGCCATATACTATAAATTTTTTAGAAAAAGAAATATCTCAGCAGAAATATTTACATAATTAAAATATTTTTTGTTCCTGCTTAAATGCTATTTATGTAGAGTTAAAATGTTGAACTTTGTTTAATATGAATAAGTGATTTTATTCTGATAGTTAAATGAAAATAGTGATTTAGAAATTGTGCTAGATAATACCAAAGTTATTTCTATGAAAAGTAAAATTTTAAATAACAAATAAGCATCCTCAGAAAAAAATGTATAAAAGTTTCTTATATGATTTATTTAAATTATTTTTTTCTAATTTTATATTATTTAAATTTAATTGAAAACATAATGATTCATATCATTGGCTAAGTTGTTGAAATTATAAATAATGTAATTATAATTGTTGTACATAACTTTCTAATACTTTGATTTAATGTGGGCCTTAAAATTGATTGTATTAAAATATTAATACTTGATTTGTATGTAAAAAGTATGTCCATCTTACTGAAAATATTGCTAATAATAATGGATTTTCTACATTCTTAAGTACTGTTTTTATTTAGGTTTATACTTTCTCTCAAATCAAAATATTCAAAGCAAAACTGCAAACACGAAATAATAATTTAAACTTTTATCTGTCTGTCTTCTAAATTATGACATAAGTTCATATTAAATGAAACTTTCATTCACTTAATTCATAATTTTAATAGAAAAATTTATCTAAAAACATTCAAATTAAAGATATCTTCAGTTTCTTTAAGACATAAAATATGACTAATGATGATTGTTTTTTCTGCCAAAAAACATTATCAGTGGTACAACTATTTTTTTTTATGTACATAGCTAAAATATATTCCTTCACAAATACTGAACTGGTTCCTTTCATTTGTTTGAGTATTTAAAAAGCTAGTAAAAAAAGCTATAAAACAATTTAAATAGTTTTTGTAGATCCTTTTGAAATCTAGTACTGTTGACCTTAAGGTGAGGGAGTGATTTTTTAACACTACCCTAATAGGTTGTGTTAAAAAAACTCCAATGTTTGTTTTACAGTCAGTTTTACTGTTTAAAAATTGTACTAAATAATTTGATAAAGATAACTATTTAATAATTTTGTAAGTTATATATAATTGATTTTTATACTATTATATATAGAAATGCAATCTTAATGCTTCATTAAAAAAATCTAAAAATTTCCAAACTGTGATTGAATTAAAATTAATAATAGTATTGATAATGAACAATTAAAAAGCATCACATCAGCAGAATATTTTGCTTAATATGACATATATGTAAAAATATGAGAATCAAATTATTTACAAAAATGCAAAATATTCAAAAATATCATTATTACATATATAGATAATCAATAAATTGAAGTGCAAAATTAAAGAATTTCAGAGTAAAACCATCCACACTTCTAAGTTAGTGAAGCTTTTAAATGATTGTTAAAAGCTTTTTTATTTTCTATTGTCTTATAACAATCATAAATAATTATTACAATTAAATAACTTTAGTTGAGTGATCATCAAAAATTACTATAACCCCCAAAAACAAATTGGGAAAATTTATTTTTCCCAATTTGAAAAAGGAAACAAAAAGGAGAACAAATTAATTATGCTAATTATGGTTAACTTTATTATAGTTTTCTCGTATGTGATTATTATATAAACATTAGAATCTTCAGATTATGTAGTTTCATAGTAATTTCTTCAGATCTGTCTGATTCTAATATATATGAATTTAAGAAAAATTTATAAAAAATATTTTTTTTTTATAAAATTTCCAAAATCAGATGTCAATAAAAATTTGAATTATATTGAATTTTACAAAATTGAGATATTATATGACAAATTTAATTTGCATATGAATGATATACTATTTTATAAGTATAAATTAAAAATGATTGCCATAGAAATTGAAAATCAGATTTGTAAAATATAATGGTTGTTGGTTTGGTGGTGTAGGCCTATCATCTGTTGTTCAAAAAAAATGTATAATAGCATTTGGATGTATTTATAAAAGATGTATGCACTTATATCAAAAATACTTTCTTAGGATAAAATAAGACTAAATTTTAAATAGGTTTTTAATTGGAACATTATTTTTTGAGAAAAGTGTTTCAAATTTTTGTGATATCTAAGATTTCCATTGATCTAATATTTCAGTTTATATAAACTGAGGAGTATTATTATGCCGGTATTTTTCTTGGTAGTTGTATTTTCATTAGAAGGTTCTCATAAATATATATATGTTATTTTCATTTCATATATTTGTCCATAATCCTTTATTTAGCTTGTAAAGGTTTATGGATGAATGAATGAAATGAAAATAATGTGTGTGGAATGATGGGAAATATGGAAAAATAAAAAGTTGTTCTTAGATTAAATAGTTTTGGAAATTTTATTTAAAGATGCATTTCTGTATCATAAAAGTACTAGGTTGTTTACATAATAAAATAATCTTTAAGTATTATCTATCTAGAGTTAAGTTGGACTCATATTAGTCAAGTTACCTGCAATCAAGCTGCTTGAAGGTAAGGTACTTGAATTAAGTAGACTAAATCAAAAAGTTCTCTAATGCTTGTAGAAGTTGCTTTAAACACAATTTCACTTTTGTCTTTGGTGCTTGCTATGCTTATTTCTCTTATTCTAACAATTATCAGAAGAGAATTAAATTTTAAGAGAGTAAATTTCAACCAGATTGTCAGAAAAAACATTTGCTTTGAAATGTAATAGTATAGTTCTATCTTTAATTGCTTTAACATAATATATAATTATAAAAACAAATTTATCAATCAAAAATAATAATGTTACTCTAGAAGCAAATTCACATAAGAAAAACCATTTATTAATAATAATAATTTGTTATTTTTTAATTTATAAGAAAATAGAATTTTTGCATTATCTAATAATCAAAATTAGATATAAATATAAAAAAATGTGATTTTAATAAGTAATTATTAAATTGATGGAATAAATTATATTTTATATTTATCTCAGAAAATTTTTCTAATCCAAAAAGTTTTTGTATTTGTATTCCCGTTCAAACCAGTCTTATTTACAGTTTCACCAAATATCTAAAGTCAGTTTGAAAATGTTGAAGCCAAGTAGCAGGTCACATTATTCAAATATCTTTCAAGACAAGTAAAAATAAAATGAGCACATACTTGAAACTTGAAAAAACTTTTCCAATTTTTGAATTCATGTAAAATGAGATGTTCACATTAGCAAAATTTTTTCAAATTACTTGTGCTTATAATTGAATTTGTACTAAGCAGTTTGATAATAAGTAACACGACTGATGTGAACTTCTGATCCAGCAGTTCTCAAGGAAAATTTTTGTGTGACTGCAAATAGTCACATAAAAATTATGTGACAATTTGCAGTCACATAAAAAATTATGATAGTCTCAGAATGGCAATGTGGTAAAGCATATGCTGGCCTTCTTAAGAGCTGTAATGAACTGCTGATAGCATATCTAGATTTTCCAAGAATGGATCAAAATTCAGCCCATTAACAACTATTTTTCAACTTTTCTATTGACCAATTCATGATGAACTCTGAGCAATCATGAAGGGCTGTAAATTCCATCTTCATGCATATCTCTGATGAGAGTAACATAATTGGATTAACTTAATCCAACTTTAATGTGATAAAAGTTTATAATTTTTTTTTCAATAAGTGGAAATAATAAATTTTTTTATCTAATCATTCAGTTTTTATTCAAAAAAAGATTAAATAAGATATTGTATACTGATTTGGAATAGTAAAACTATGATCACTTTACTATAATTATATTTTATAAATGACTTGTTAATTTATTCTAAATACTATAACATGCTGAAATTAGAGTGGGCAAAGCACTGTATTTTCCTTGATTAAAAAGTATGGAAGGACTTAAAAATATCACAAAAATAATATTCATTTGTTACTGGGAGCACATTTTTTCCTTAACTACCGAAATACTGATTCTGCTATATAGGATAGTTCTATAAACACAATAAATAGGAATTTAATGTAGTTATATATAGCATTTCCTTAAATTTGCACATACAAATATTTTGTTGTGGCTGCATTAAAATCACCTGATGGCCACACTTGAGAACTGCTGCTCTAATCTGAGTTAATATCATTAAAGCATGTTTTGTATTACAATTTATTTACAAATAGTTCTAAATATGTTTTATCATAAAATAAAATGACAAAAATTTTAAAGTTGAAATTTTACAGAAATTAAAAATTTTCTTAAATTTTAATTTAAAAAGAAAATATTTCTGAATAAATGAAATTTTCATAAATTTTTTGACAGAACAGAAATAAATTATTTTTTTATAATGTACAATAATAAATATATATAAAACAGTTTAGAAAGGCAAAAATGTATATTTATTCCATTACCATAATGCTTTTGAATGTAACTTTGATTTTTAACAGCATAATTCTTTAAGAACATAAATTCCAAACTGTTAAATATTCCAAATACTGAACAGAATTTATTATAATTCTAATTATTAATTTTCAAATTATTTTGCATAACATAGTAAATTTTAAGTTAACTTATGCTAGAAATAAAACATCATCAAAATGCTATAAACAATAATACAGAAACAACAGTAAAATGCTATCAAACATTTTTTCATTAATAATTGTTCCATTATTTTGATTCTCTTCTCTTCTTTTTAATGCTTCCAAAGTTAAAATTTTAGAATGTAGGCCTAAATTGTATAATGAATGAAATTTATTAATGTATTTAGCAAGAGCTAGTTACATAGGGGTCTTAACTACAATACATTACAAATCAAAAAAC
>WUQG02444119.1:0-13366 GCA_011317285.2 Androctonus mauritanicus
CCGTTCAAAAGCAAAACTTGATCGGGGTTAAAGACTTGATCGGGATTAACTTGACTAGTGTGAACGTAGTATTAGGGCCTTATAAAAGGACAAGATAAAGAAAGAGCAATGTAGGGACATGCCCATATTGATTCTCAACTAATATTATATTATCATAACCCTAAATATCTTTTAGTTTTTTTAAAAAAATTAAACAAGATATTTAGGATTATTTTTTTAAATGAAAAAGATACATACAAAATAGTTAATATGAATTACGATAACAATTAATATGGATTATACATAATTTGACATACATACATAATTCTTATTTTATAACTTAGAGATTAAAATTTTAAGAAATAAAGTAAATTATTTTATAATTTATTTTATTTTTTAATTTAAAATATATGTGATTTCTTTATAGTCATAAAGATGGGTATAATAGTTATATGACTTGGAAAAGTCTATGGTCAATAAATGGTAAAACAGAATCAACATTGAAGGCTTTTATGGCAGATCAAATGTTACCATATTGGGTACAATGTGTTATACCAGGTTGTCGAAAATGGCGGCAGCTATCTAAAGATATTGAATTAACTACAGAATTAATAGGAAAATTTTGCTGTAAAATGATTAATCCCAAAGAAAAGGTATTATTTAATATAATAATTAAAATTTATTAAATTTATATATAGATATGCATTAATTAAAATTTATTTTACAGAAAGATCTTGAAGCTTGTTCTGTTCCTGAAGATACGGTAAGAAATTAATAATTATTTTTTCTTTCATAAGTAAAAAATACATAAATTGAAAGTCTCATTTTTCTAATACAGAAAAATTCAGTAATCTGGTACCATTAAAATTTAACAATACTTAATTAATGAATATCTCAGATTATTATTATGCATGAAGATAGAAATATCTAAATGCATAAGAATTGCACAGTTCACAAGTTGAGTGCACCTCTATTCATTGTGAAAGATGTGATTTTAGCTTAATAGTTAAAATAATTCAAAATATTAATAAATAAATAAATCAATAGTTAAGTAGGTTATTTGGTGATTTCAATATCAGAATGATAGATAGATAAACTAGCAAAAGAACAAAATTTTCTAAAAATTACTAATAGGATCATGAACTTCCAAATTCTAAACTATTGAATTTTCCAGATTATTGAAATTCTCTAGTATAACTTTGATAATTAATAACCTATATCAGAGGTATGTAAAAAATATATTAATGAATATTTTGACTAATACAGGTAGTTCTTGGTTTACGAGTTTCTGCTTAATGAATCCCAGGTTTAAAAGTTTTTCAAACATGAAATATCAAAAATGTCAATATTAATTGCAAAAAATAAATACTAAACATTCATATATAGGCATTTCGAATTTCTTAAGTTGCTATTTATTACAGTATGACTGAGTTTATAGCAGAAATTCTGTCGTCTGCTGTGAAATTGGAAAATTCAAAATAGCAACTGAGAATCAGTAGTAATGTGCCTCAGGCCATCATGGTTTTATTAGCAACTTATGTAAATAACTTTTAATCCCAGATTGTGCCTAAGACAGTAATTCATCTTTATAAAAAATGATTTACTGATCTATCAGTAACAATGAAGAATAAAAATTCTTTGTGACATAAATAATTTCTTTATTATTACAATTTTCTTGATTTTGAAAGTGATGATTCATTTTCTTTAGATAAATAAATCGTTCCTTAATCATAAATTATTGATTTTGTTGGCTACTTAATTTTATCATAACCAAATTTCATTATTGAGAACAGAACCTATTTTTTAATATTATGTCCATAGAAAATTGATTTTTGATTTATAAACTTTTACTTTGAGCTCACTTTAGATACAGCTGAACTTGTAAAGTTGAAACTACCTGTAATTAGATTTTGAGTTGCAAAAGAAATTTTGCAGATTTGCAAAATTTGAGAATTAAAAAATTTCTTTGAAAAAAAAATAAATATAAATAATTTTAATTTCAATATTTATGAAATTTTTTTTTAAAACTTTAATATCTAGTAGCCATTCAGATTTCATCTTAGTCATTATAATAAAAATTAGTTGCAACTGATTTTGTATATAACTAATTCTTGGATACTTTCTTTACAATGGAATATTATATCTTTAAAAATCAGTAAAGAGACAACAGCAACAAAATACATTTAAATTAAAAATATACAGGTATCCTTTGATTTACAAATTTTTGATTTAACAAAATGTATAAATATTTTTCTTTTTTTCTTTTTACAAGGATAATTTTTCATTTTTAAGAAGAAACTATTTTGTTACATAAAATCAAACCTGCTATCAGGAAATAATTATATTTATTACTAAAAAACGTAACAACCTAATTCTTAAGTTGGCATAAATATAATTATTTCCTGGTAATAGGCATAATTTTATGTAATTTTATAATCCAGAATTCTGATATGTGTAAACTGTTTTGTATTCAGTTGTAAACTTTACCAGTGATAGAATCCTAGCTTTTTTGATGAGATAACATTACTATCTGTTATTTCTAGTTTTTTTTTAACCTATTTAATATAATCGTTAACATCATAAAACATAAAATAGAATGGAAATTAAAAAAAAAAGATGTATTGAAATAAGAAAACAATTATAATTAAAATTGCCAACCAAAGATTCTTCAATACATGTAAAAAAAGATAAATTAAGTTGTAAAGTTTAAAATAATACAGGTGCTGCTCATGTTATGAACATAATTCATATGTAAATTTTATTCATAACTCAGATACTACTATTATTTGACTCAAAAAGTACTGAAATAACTTTATATATTGCATTTTGTAATATATTTCACAACTGGATCAATTAAAAATTTTTTTTATTTTATAGATTTGAATTTTATTTTCCCAAATTGAAACTTTTTGCTCCAATTATAGAATGAAGTTATTTTTGTGTAATTGCCATCATCTTGAAATACTGCCATAATATGTTAACTGTATAATTTTACACAATATTGGTTGTTAGAGCATTCTGCTATCATATTGTTTAAAATTATAGAAGAAATAGAAGAATTTTTAAAATTTCATGAAATTTGAAAATGAAATTTCACATTCATAAGTATGAGTGTTACAACTAGAGAAGTGCCTATATTTGTGTTAATTCATATTAATATCACCCATGTTCCTATGATTTTATCTAAAGATTACAATTACATTTTGATGATAACTTTATATATAAAATAATAGGAAATATATACATGGTTACAAAAAAATATACACCTTTAAAAAATAGAATGAGAATTGCAAAACTTTACATGTAAATGCCTTTCCACTAGATATACAAATAATTAAAATTTCATTGCCAGTGAATGCATAGGGCATTTCAAGAGTGCATGAGAAGGGCTAATCTGAAGCTGATATTAGGAGTGCTGTTTGAAAGTATGGATATATATGACCAGTTTTACTGTTGCATGATATTAAGTAGGCTATGAAGATGTATCCATTAGCAGTATGAGTGAATTTGAAAGAGGCCTCAGCATAAGCCTACACAGAATTGAAACAAACTTGCATCATTTTTTTTTGCAACAGGGCATATTTTATTTTTACAAATACTGTATATATTATTTCCTAACAAATTAATAAAAGTCATAATAACAAATATTGAGGATTCTATCCTGAAATACAATAGAGATAATCTTTATTTATCTAGATTTTATAAAGGAAGCATATTGCTTTATATAAGTATATCAATTATTTCAACATTGATAAACTAAACTTTAATAATTGAGTTTATTATCAAAAAAGCAATTTTGCATTACTAATATAATTCATGCAAAAAAATGTAATTTGGAAGTAGCTTGATTATTACTTGATTTATCTAGCTTGTTGCAATCTTTTTGCAAATGGAAGGAAAATATTTCAGTGATGGATAGTTTATTATGATGTATTTTTGTTTTTATTTTCTTATACGGTTACTAGTTTTATTACATTTTTCTATTGTGTGTTATGTTTATAAGTGAACAAATAAACTTTATGAAATAAAAATAAATATAGGACATTTTCTTTGACTGTCTGTTTAGTGCTTTTAATATAATATTTTGAATCTGTGCTTAACGGTATTGTGTATTTTGTATTTAAATTTATTTTATAAATTAATTATATGCTATTGTAGAGAATCATGTATTTATTGGAAATCGATCATTTGAATTAAGAGATTTAATTTTAAAATAAATGCCATCAAATTACAGCAGAAAATTAGCAGTAATTAAAAGTTTTTAAATTATCTTCTAAAAAGTATTTTCCATTATATTTAATCCTTACCAATCTATTTAATCTGTAATTTAATGGCATTTTAATCATTAATTATGGCAGCAATGTTCTTTAAGACTAAACTGAATGTTATGTATTTATCATTTAACTTTACATAAATTGTTTTTAGAGAGCTGGTGATTCAACTCAACCAATATGGATTGCATATTTGACACACCCTCCCTTACTTAAGAATCCTCCTTCTGCACAATATCTTCAGAAATATTATTATGATGGAGTAGGCATCAGTCCAACAAGTATTGGCCTAAACTTGAAAGGTGAAATTTGTTAATAGAATTTTTGGCTTAGACCTATGTATAATATAAAGTTTATTGAATATCAAAGTATCTTTTTTTTGTGCTTAATAATAATTACTATTGTACTCTGAAAATTTTCTTTTGAAAATATAACAATAATATTAACAAGTGAAAATATGAATACACTATTGTTTTAATATAAATAACCATAAACTAACCAAAACTCCTTTAGCAATTATTTTTAGAATTAACTGTCAAATTAATAATAATTAATTAATTTAAGCTATGGTGCCACCATCTATTGGATTAATAATTATTTATTTAAATTTAAATTTAAGGTGCCACCATCTGTTATTTAATAATTAAACTACAATTTTTACTAATTTCCCAAAATTAAAAATTTGCCTTGGCCTGGAGTCGAACTAGAAACTTTGGGTTACCGACCCGATGCCTTAACCAGTTAGATTATCAAGATGTCGGCAGATTTCAATTTCGGGATATATATAATTTAGGAATTATCGGACTTCGCTAATAGCAGTGCTAAATAACAGATGGCGCCACCTTAGCCTAAATTTAAATAAATAATTATTAATCCAATAGATGGTGGCACCATAGCTTTAATTAATTATTTATTATTAATTTGGCAGTTAATTCTAAAATTAATCATTAGGGGAGTTTTGGCTAGTTTAAGGTTATTTGGGTCGTGTAATTCTCTATGTAAATGTTAAATTATGTTTTAATACATTTTAAAATTTTTGCAACTTTATTCTTTTATTTTTGTTATTGTTTATTCTTAAATTTATTATCATTCTTAAATTTTTGCTGTACAACAATACATAAAAACAGTGTTAAATTTAATTTTAAAAATATATAAATTATTTAATTGAATGTTATGGAACCTATCTCTTCATTTTCTGTACAAATGTTAGTCATGATTTGCACAATTTTCACTTACATTATACTTTTGCAAAACTACTCTATTCTGTAAATCAAAGATTATGTATATACATTAAATTATAGCATATATACTTAAAACGAAATACTTTGCTTTCATATATTTTTTGTTCTAAGTATATTATAATATGCTGAACCAGCGATGGAGCTTTATAACAGGAAGAGATTTGTGAAGATTAGCAAGCAGTTAATTACGTAATTTGTTTTAAATTGTCAGTTGTTCTATTTGTATGTTCTATAACAGAATTTGCAACAGTTATGTTCTTAGAATGTATTTATTTATAATTAATGTTCTTAAATCTCTGTACGGTACTGACAAGGGACTAGTTATAGGGTCCAAAAACTTTTTACCGTAAATAAAACTTCTTTGCTGTTGTGCTTGATTTATCTTATATTTATAGCATATACTTTTTAAAATCAAAACATAAATATTTATGTATTTAAATTTGTATTTTAAGCATTTTCAATTTGTTATATAAAAAGTTATTAAAATTATTTTTTATCTATTTAAATATAAATTGTTTACTATTTTATTGCAGCAGAAAAGATTTCAAGTAAAGCAACTGTTCGTAAATCTAATGAAACTTGTATAAAACAAGAAGTCATAGATAACAAAGTTTTGATTAATGGTATAAAATCTGAATTTATATATACACTGATTTCAGAACTTAGTAAACACTTTGCTTTAAGTATGTAACTTTCAAAATTCCAGCACTACAGCAAAGAAACAGAATTTTAATTTTCCCCTGAGGAGGGACTGTTATGTCCGAAAACATTATGCCATATTAAAATTCTGTTTCTTTTCTGTAGTGCTGGAATTTTAAGTTACACTGATTTCCGTAAATTAAGAAATAAACAAAAATCATAATATCTAAATAAATATATCATTATTTTTTTTTTAAATTTAGTGAAAATATTTGTTATATTACACATTAAAGAAAGAAGAAAATATAATAAATATAAAACATTTATTTCCTCTAAATATTAGAATGTGCTAAAATAAGAAGTTAAAATATCTCAATATAGAGTGTGGTCACTCTTTAAAGCAATGCAAGATGTGCAGTGATAATTCATGCTGTTTATGATATCGTTTATGAATTCAGTTGATAGCAATGATTATTTTTCTTACTAAGCATTTCTGAGTTCCCCAATGTCTTGGGATAGAGGTTAAAGACAGCTACATATAGCATCCTGGATATACTCAATAGGGTTGAGGGTTGGACTAGTCAGCCAAGGTTGAGACCCAGCTGACCAATCCATATGAATGATGGTTTGATTTTGAAGATATTATTGTATCAGTCTGGCTTATTGTGGCTGAATATTATTGTTCTGTAGGATGAAGGAATCTCTAATTATGCTTACATATGGTTGAATAGTAATGTCTAAGAATGGTCCTAAACAAGCTGTTGTTGCCACATATTCATACCAGTGAATGACCTTGAGATAAGCATTGGTTGCCATTGTGTTGCTATCACGTCCCTTTGAAATTATGCTAGGTTGTCCTGTAAGGTTTGACTAGTAATCAAAGCCATATTCTCTAAGTTGAATATTTCGATCGACAGACGTGTACATTTCAAACCAAGTATGAATGGGGAAAAATGAAGTAATGGATGACATTGAAACTTTAAATGAGGTATTCAATGCTGCTTGGATCTCATTATGTATGCCACAAGCTTCAATGTTCTATTTCACTGACTTATTTGCAAATACATCAATGACAGGCAACAGAGTATAAATTCTCTTATAACAAGCTAGCAACTGGTCAAGTATGTTTCAATGCTGTATTGTTGTTGATCTGATTGACTTGTTTGGGACCAGCCTAAGATTTTATTCCTATACCTTCTGGTATTCATAATCCTTCTATGAAGTACATACAGGTATGTGCAGCTATCTAACAAAATGTCCTCCCAAACCATTAGACTACATCCAACATAAATGTCTCTTTCTCAAATATTAGAGAGAGAATTACATGTCCTTGATTTTCTCCATATCATAACATGCCTAGAATCACATTGCAGAGTAAATATGGATTCATCTGTAAAGAGTACAGACCTCTATTGGATTTCAGTCCAATTGACATGATATCTTGCGCATTTCAAATATTTCAGCCTGTGATGGGATAAGAGATATACAGATTGTTGATTATTTAGCATACAGACTTCCTTTGTAAAGTCTTCTGCACACAGTGGAAACAGATATCTGTATTCCTGTAACTGCAGCCAAAGGCAGATTGCAGGTATTTTGGAGCAATACTCCTGTTTCTTCAAGCCTGTAATCAAAAATATCAATCATCCATTGCATTAGTAACTGTTGATGATCTACTGCTGTATTTCAAGGATATTGTTTGAGGATTTTTAAATTAGCTTTATAGTCTATGAACTACAGTATGATTTTCATTTAACCACTTAATTATTTCTGCCTGACTTTGACCAGCCTCTAACTTCCTAATTGCTCTCCATCTCAGTTATCAATTAGATGTCTAGTCATATTCTAAAAGTCTGCTATATGAATTTTTCTATTTCACATTTCAAATTCAAAATGGCAACTTTAATGATGCAACTGATTTACATATACTAAGGACAGCAGAAATAATTTATATATTTTATTCTTACTCAGCATTACACTCTATTTCATGCATATCTAACTATTTAAAAAAAATATTGCCATTTTTCTGTTTATTCCTTAATTTATGAAAATCAGTATATTTATAGACATCTTAATCAAAATAACATTTTAAAAACTATGCTTATTATATTGAATTTATAGAGTAAAGTTCAAGTACTATCTAACAGTAAAGTTCAAAAGAAAACATTATCTAAGCTACAGAAAACTTTAGTTAAAGAAACATTTTTTGTTGGAAAAACCAATTTTCATTAGTTTTCAAAAAGAGTACAAAATATACCTATATTCTTTTTGTAAAATTGATGTGGGTTAGTTTACCAACCAAAACATTTCTTTAATTAAATTTTTTTGTGATTAAAATATTGAGTTGTTTGAACTTTACTCCTATAAATTAGAGATATCTTGTAATACTTTTCAGTTAATAGATATTAAATATTTTTATATTATTCTTATTTTTGTGCATATCTTTATTTTAAATATTAAATGTTTTTTATAATTTTATAAAAACATTTTAGATGTAAATAATTATTATTTAATTTTTAGATAGAAATCCATATCTTCAACCTTTTTATCAGCCTGCTGAACAAGGAAAGGCGAGATGTCTTCGGCCTGATGTAATGGAATTAGATGAAGTAAAAGAGTTTCCTGAATATTCAAGGTAAATTATGAAATATATTTTTGCAATATATATTACATTATTTATTAAATATAAAACATTTTAATATATTGAGTAAAACAAATTATTAAATTTATTGTTCATATTTAAAATGTTTTTATTTGTAATTGATTTATGTATGCAATTTGTATTGACTTTCATTCTTTTTTTAATGTTTAATAAATTCCACTTAATATTAACTTTAAAATCATTTAAAATTAAAAATTTATAGTATATTTTCATTAATATAAGACATCTATAATTTAAAGATGATTACTTAAAAAATTCCAAAATAAAATAATTTAACTGTTTAAATATAAATATGTATAACATCAGTTTTATTATAATGCTATAATAAAAGACATTTAAAATAATATATAAATAATATGTGAAACTGAAAAAAAAAATGAAAAAATCTATATAATGAACTGCTTAAACAAAGTTCTATTGTTCTTTCTTACTGCTCTCAAGGGAACTGTCAGTTACTTATTGTCTCCTTAGCACTAACATGAAAAAAAAAAAAAAAGAATTTGTTCCGTGTTTGAAACATTTATTTGAAATATTTTTTTGGATGTATTGAGCTGATGAGGGCATTAAAATGCCGAAAACATTCCTCAAACAAAAGGTTTTTGTTTGAAATAAGAGTAATATTGGGTCTGCTGGTTAGTGCTAAGGAGAAAATAACTATATAATGAATTTCCAAAACATAAATATTTTTTCAAAACGTTATTCCAAAAAAATATGTAAATAAAATATCCATTTGAATGTATAGTATGCAGCATATGTTTCGTTATCATAAACAACAAAGTTTGCTTCTAAGCTTAAATTAATGTAGTATTTAATTTTTTCATTTATTAAAATATAAAATGTTAATTTAAGAAGTTTAAATTTGCATAATTACCATGTTGATTTTAAAGAGAAAAAGGATCTGAATATATTTAACATTTGCTTTTTAATTTCAAGATTGATGATTTCTTGATTAAATTAAATTTTTGATAAAATATTATGATAGATTTATGCAAATATAATATTTATTCTTAATAATAATAATTAGACCATACTTTGATTCACATTTTATCAATTTTTCAATATTATAAAGTATAATTTTAAAAAATTATATGTTAAATATATTTAGAAAAATTTTATTTTTAAATTAACAGTTTTTATTACTATTATGATCTTACTTATTTTTATTTGATATTTTTAGAGAGCAAATAATGTATTTAGGTATACGAAATCTAATAATTGCATTATGGAATCTCAATCCAAAGGTAAATCTCTCTTAAATGAGACCAAATATTTTTTACTTGAATTCCTGTAATTAAAATATTAACAATTTAAAAATTTCTTAGACATTACATAAAAGAACATAAAGATGAAAGTATAAGTAATTTTTGGTTTATGAGTTCCCACTTAATGAGTTCTTGGGATTGTGATTTTTTTCAAATTATGAAATATCAAAAAAATTGAATATATGAATCTTAATTGCAATAAGTAAATGCTAAACATTCATAAAAAGGAATTTCAAACTATATATATAATTATACAATATAGTATGATTAGATTTGTAGCAAAAACTCCATCATCTACTACAAAATTTTTTCTGATTTTGTAAAAACTTCATTCAAATGGCTGCCAACTAGCAAAAGTAGCATGTCCTCTGATTTTATTGATTTATATTATATAAATTACTTTCATTTCTAGATTGTGCCTAAGTTAGTAGTATATTTACAATAAAGCTCATCTACTTATCTATAAGTAGATGAATTTTAATGAAGTGTCAATAATATGACTCTTCATTAAAGCTCTTATATATTTATGCTTTTGTCAATAATAATGAAGAAGAAAAATTCTTTAACATTTATATGACATGAATAATCTCTTTATTATAATAATTTGCTTGATTTTAAAGGCTATGCTTTTATTTCTTTAGATAAATAAATCATTATTTAATCATAAATTATGATGGATTTTGTTGGCATTTACTTAATTTTATTGTTGTCAAATTGCTTTTCTGAGAATGGAATTCTTGATTTTAACATTATGTCTATGGGAAATTGATTTTTGATTTACAAGTCTTACTTTATGAGAAAACTTCAAGAACAAATGAACTCATAAAGTCAAGAACTACTTGTATCATATTTAAAACCATACTCTAACATTTACAATCCTTTATTCTAACAGTTCTTTCTTCTAAAAGTTAGTTTAAATTATTTCTTAAGGAAATGTAAAAATATTAATAAATTTTTGTTTTTATTAATATTTATTTATTGCATTAATAATAAATTTTAATATTTTTAATAAATTTTTATTTGGAAATTAAATTAAAATTATTTATGTAAAAATTTTTTATAAAGATATATTATTACTTAATTTATTTTAGTATATTAGTCTGTTATATCTTAGAAATGAAAACTAAGATGAAAAATCTTGTATATTTTATTTATCTTCATTTAGACAAAAAAATATCATAAACAGGCCATTATAAAAAGTGAAAATGTCAATTATTTATTAATTTGAAAATCATGTACTGATATTTTTTCATTATTCATTAATTACATAATATGTAATTAATTTTATAAAAATGATTTTTCTTATTGAATATCTTATAATTTGTGTGTGCATAAATTCAAACAAACCTTAACAATATATGTAACCATTCGTGGCTTATGCAAATAATTGAAACAGAAACTTTTTACATAATTCAGATTTTGTGTAAGTCAGAAAAATAATTTTTTAAAAATACTAAATCAAAAACTACTAAAGCTAAGTAACTATAGTGATTTCACCTAAACAATACTATGGTGTCATATTTTTCCTTAACTGAGAGAGGCAATGCACGTGGAAACTACAACTGTAGACATTCTGTCACTTATAAAAAACAGCACAGTGTTAGGCAGAAAGAATCTTTTATTACAGAAAAGAAACATTTTGACTACTGTCAACTGGTCTATATCAGCTTTAATTGGGAAGAAACTGTTACACAGAGAGCTGGGATGTTTCACCAGATTTTTTATTTATATACATTTGTCAAAAACAATTAGTTGGAGACCTATGTTTAAATTATTATTCTATTGGACCAGCAAAATTGTTCATGTTGCAATAAAAACATAAAATGATGTTTCTTAATATATATCAAAGATTATATATGAAATGACTATAATTGAAAATTTCATAATTTTTAAATTAGTAAATTCAAAATAATTTACTTGTTTGTTTATAAATGTATTAGAACATAAGTTTAAAATTCTAGACAGTGAACCTATTTTCAAGAATTACAATTATAACTTTCAGTAAGTTTACTGATTATAATGTTTTATCATAACTGATTTATTTCAGTTCATTGAATTTTTGATTGATTCGTTTCATTGCCAATAAAATTATGTTGAACATTGTAATTCAGAATAATATAAGACAATAACTTATAATTTATTTTGATTTTATTGCTTTATATTTTATGTTTATGAACAATTATGCAAATTTTTTTAATTCTGATCATAAGAAATCATTTACTATTTTCTTCAAAACAGGTAATTTTGGAAAGCAGATTGATAAATAATCCAGTTAAATTATTTATTGACATTTTCCATTACTGTTATTTTATAGTTTAGATCAATTTTTAATTTTATATGATTGATTAAAATAGTTACATGTTTCCTCAATCCATATTGATGAATTTTTCTATAATTGTATTAAATCTAATGTCATCAGATCAAAGAATTCAAATAATAAATAAATAGCAATTTAATTTTATGTAATTGATATACAAAAACTATGTTTAATTTGGTTGTATATATAATTTGTTCTCAAAAATGACCATCCTTAATAATAAACTGCCTAAATATTAAAGTCAGATCTACTAATCGTTCCGACTTCAACGTTTAGGCAGTGATTGTTTGTAGAAAATGTCTTATGGTCCTTAATAATTTTAGGAAAGATATGAACTCGTTGTGTTTGATGTATAAAATTATATACATAAATAAAATAATTGATTTCTGTTAAAGGATATTTTTATTTATGTTTGGTTCCAAACTCTTTATTTTTCTGTATGATTTGAAAATATCCTAGACAAAATTCAAAACTGTTATCTATAATTAGTTTATCTGTATAAAATGACTGTTTATTTATAACCAACCAGTATCAATAGTATTTCTTATTATATTAAAAAATTATATAAAATTATATAAATTATTAGTATTTAAAATACTATATAAAAAATTTTTAATATATTTTGTTTTTCAATAGGAATGGTTAACAATGGAAAAAGTTACTGAACATCTTATTTGTCGAGGATTAGCTCGTATTCGCTGTTTGTATGAAGCAGAAAGAATATTAAATTACTTTACTAGAAGAGGAGTTGTGAATTTTGGAATAGTCATTCCACCAATAGATTATAAATATTTCTCAATACCATTTAAGGTAGAATAAATTTTAAAAATTTCAGTTTTAAAATATAGTATCTTAATCATAAACTAATAAGTTCTGCTGCTTCTAGGAATACAAGGAATCACAAGCACTTTAAGCAGGAAAAATACACTACTTTATTATTAGATATATAGTACATAAACTAATAATAACCTCCAGTAATGTTTTCGGCGTTCTAT
>WUQG02444130.1:0-13366 GCA_011317285.2 Androctonus mauritanicus
GTTATATAAGAGTTATGATGCCTTGTTAAGACATACCGTTCTGGTCAGTATTATGGAGCCAGAACAGTATACTATGCAGGACCATTTATATATTTCAACATGCTTCTTCCTGGCACTGATGAAGAGTACCACCAAAAAATATGAAGAAACTGCTCCAGCAGAGGTCATTTGCTTTTTTCCCCAGTTTTGATCAGTGAAAGAGAGAAAGTTCGCTTGAATTTTTGCAAGTAATGTTTTGCAAGTGATGAGGATTCAGTGGCTTAACGGCGCCGGATACTGGAATTGATTAAGACTGCTATTTTATTTTAAATATAAGTATCATTTAAGTAGAAAAACTTCATTTAGGAAATTTATGTACTCAGGATAGATTGCTTTCCAAAGACTTTAATGTAAGATCAAATTTAATTAATAGTATTTAATTATACTTTTTAATTTTTAGCCAACATTGTACTTTGTCTTCAAATTAGTGCATTTTAAAGTATACCATATTAATACAAGCTTAGTATGGTATACTTTTTATTTCCAGACTAGATATTCAGAGTTACGCTAATAATATTATTAAGAGGCAAAATATTTAATCCTATCCAATTGGCGTTTAGCCTAAGTTCAGCGTAGGATTTTCACTTACCTTGTAATTACTAATACAGTACAGCACACTATCACTTCCATAGTGTGTCTGACTACGACACTGGAACCAGGATGGCCGAAGCAAGTAATGCTTTACACAGAAACAATAACATTGCCAACTAATCGAGATAAAAACGGTTTCAGGAATTATCAAGTAAATCCTTTATAAGTTCTCTCATTTCATCCACTTTCGTCCTTTTTTCTCTCCTAACTCTTCCATTCTATTCTATCTTTTATATTCTCATCCCTTTTTGTAATCTTTCAGTAAATATTTGTTTTTCATTTTATAATATTCTTTGCTGCTAGAAGAAAAAAATATCAAGTATCTGTTTTAAATTTAATTCATTAGGCCTACTAATTTTGTGATAAAGTCACAATAAGATAGTATTGGTATATTTTTATTCGTTTCATTGCTGTCCAGTTTCATCGTTTTCTTTTGTCATTTTTTATACGGGTATTATTAATAAAGAATTCAGAATCGAATCCCTGACTATTATTTCCTCCATTTTTCATAAGAGTGCCTTCCTTGTTCGTATGGCAATCCCCATTTTCTAGTTAATCCCGTCACTGACTGCCTAGTATAGTGATGAGTCCGAGTAACAAATCATGCCATTTATTAACTTATGATTGAAAATCACATAAAACAAGCCTTAGAGATAATTAACATGATTATTTTTAGATTTTTTTCGTATGTGATTTAAAGTCGCTTTCCACCCCGCAGGTAATAAGTAGCGTGTTTTTAATTGTCATCAGAATCCTATTCTTTAGTCGTACGGTTGACTTCGTCACGATAATGACCAGCTAGTGATGGGCTCTGAAGGCTCTGTCAGAGAAATTTTCTAAAAAAGCACATTTAGATTTAAAAAATAATAATTTATGAGAATCTTAAAAAAATCTTTCTGCTGTAGCAAAACAGAGTAATTTTTTCTTTCTTCAGAGAATGCAGAAATTATTTATTCTTTCATGAAAATTACTTCAAATGTTGATAATTTTATTCAAGTTTATTTTACAAAAATTAAATTTTTTATGTAATTAATTTATCAGTCTGTTGTTAATTCACAAAAATATCTTATAAACAAAATGTTGCAAAGCACTTTACAAATTCTAAGCGATTTATTCACATCTTCAAATTTATTTATTAATTTTGAGCTTAAAATAGATTAAAAATTAATGCTAAGAAGTTGGTATGAATCCCCAATGTAGATTTCATTAAAATGTTTAAATATTAATTAATAGTTAATTTTTTATAATCAGCCTTCATTATAAGATGGAAGGTGATCGTAATCTTATAGTCTGATATTTTTTTCGCATGAATACATTATACAGCATTCATTTTAAAGCTTTTTTAATAAAATATTTAATCATAGCATTATTTATTACTACTGTTTACAATCTTATATAATTTACCAATATTTTCATTAATTTTCGCAGAACTTTAATGAGAATATAATCTCAAATAATAGCTGTATTATAAAAGACTAGTTTTGATCCTGAAGAGGAATTTGAACTTTTCCAATCATTCTCGGGAGTGAAATCACTAAATTGTTATGCTTAAGTGCAGCTATTACATACAATGCATTACAGAATATACTATATAAAAGCCGAGAAAATGTTTATAGTTTCGTTTGTTCTCTGATGTAGTTTTTGCAGTTTCTTGTTTTTTGTTTGTTGTACTTTTCCTGCTCCATCGTAATTATACTAAAACGATATACAATTTGATTGTTGCTAAATGTGACAATTTAATGCATTATTAACCTGGGAATTAATACATGAAAATAATTTTTTTCGATTATTTATTTTAAATGTTATTTTAACTGATCTATAATTGTAACAATCTTTATAGATTTTATGTCGCTTCCTATCCACTTGATATTCTTTCAAACACCACTATGATCGCTCTCATTCATGGTGAAGTCGAACGATAGATAAAATATAGAGCTCAATAGGCAGGCGGACTTTAATTGAAAAGAAATCTGGAGGTATCGGACCCGGAACTGAAAATACAAATCACATCCATCCGGTCAGATAATTATAATGATTACTTAATTTTTCCTTTATTCTGTCAGATTTACGTGCATCCCGTCTATCAATTGATTATCTATAATGATATTGACATGTAATGATGATGATAACAAAAATAATAGTTTTAATAATAGTCTCAAAAATAATAATATAAAAAAAAAGGTTTATTCTATCATTGGTTTATTGAATGAATTTCCAAATAGAAATTTTAGTAATTTATAAATAATAGGGAACCGATGAGGCTATCAAATTTAATGATAAATTTCCTTTCAGTTCGAGAAAAATACTATTATAATTATTTAAAAATAACTATTTTAGACATCATAAAATCATCAATCCGGCATAAGTCCGCGGACGATGAACCATAATCCAACCATGATTGAAAGATCACTATTGTACTAATAATAATGAGATTCATAATGACTTAATTTATTATTATGAAAAACATATAGTGAAAATAAAGAAAAAAAGAAATTCCAATGCTTGGTGGAAAGTTGAAATTAACAGAACAGCATATGCAATTGATATAATTATCCTATAAATTAGCTTTTTTTAATTTGTTTACTCTAGCTGGACTATAATCTAACATCTTATTTATGATTTATAATTATATTTTATTATTTTTTTTTACTGTCTTCTTCCTCAAACGTGTTATAGAGTACACATGATTTATGATGTTAACAAGCTAAAAGTACTAATTATAGAAATCTTTGAAGCGAAACAATATTATTTTTCCTTTTTTTAGATTACCAAAATTATATCATTTAGATTAGTCGAAAAGTCTTACTTAACGACAATAACAGAAATATAACACTTATTATATCAATAAAAGTAATGATTTTATAACGTGACCGATACGATTCCCATCAAATCTATTCCAGATAACCCGAAAACGAATTTCACATAAAATCTACATTATAGAAATTTATATCTGGGCTAAATCGATTTATTCCTGGCGATTTAAGGATTAACTTTAAAAAAAAAAAAATCGTTCTTATGAATAAAGTATGAATTTTCTGACATTGACATCACTTACTTATTCATCCTAACATTACCTGGAAAGAATTAATAATAAACTTATCAATTATTTAACGTAATTTCTTCGAATCTAATAAATTATTTCTCTTCTAAAAATCGCTTTTATAGTATGAAAATTTGGGTCCTGTTACCTTCTCCAACGAGTCACGGATAAATGTTTATAGAGTCATTACAGGTCATTAGCCTTAGAAGCGACCTTGCTATCGAAGTCTGACATAAAAACCAGTTGGTAAATAACATAAGGAAGTATACACAAAGGATTCGATACAGGAAAGAATAATGGAACATCATTCCGGATACTTTTGACTTTCGTCCAAAATGACATCGCTTCTAGTATTCCTAGTCACTGTATTTATTCAGCGTGTAAGTATTATTTAATATTTTTGTTTATATATTAAATACTTTGACTAAAGTTACCTGCTTCAGGTTTTCTCTTCGGGTATTGTTTATCTAAATTTTGAAGAGCTAACTAACAGGAGGAATAATGATATAACTGGTCAGTGTTGTCATGTTAACGAGACTGAAGATGAGTGTTTGGAAGCGTGTAATGTTTTCTTGAGAATATGCGGCACACACGTCTCCAGGTTTCAGAATTTGTTCAATTTACACCTACGGATCGATCCAAATACACCCTGTTCCTTTGGTTTAATTGTAACGGATGTTCTGCAGAATGATGAATTAGTGAAAGACATGAAAATAAATATGACTTTTGAGTTTCCATGGCCTGTAAGTATATAATAGTTAAAAATAAATTGTCAGCTTTCAAGATGATTATTGTTTTTTCTTATTTAAATATCGTGATATATTACAGGGGAAGATATTATTTATAATTGAGGCTTGGCACAGTCCGAACGGAAGCAATCCTATTGATGGAGGTGAGTGTATATGGATATGGTTTATTTAAGATTTTGTAGATCATATCAATAATTAGCTTATCCTGTCTAGCTGTTAAAGATGCTAGATTGATCGCTAGATTCGTTAATCAGCATAAGACATATCCAGACAATCAGTGGTTATCATCCAACTTAACAGCGGAAAATGAAGCCTACTTGGAATATCGTTTCAAAGTATCGTGTTCGTCTGATTATACTGGAAACAAGTGCGTGGAAAAATGTCCGTCTCCTAATGACACAGATGCAACTTTTACGTGCTCTCCTACGGGTAGTAAAATATGTCGCGAAGGATGGTCGGGAAAACATTGCGATCGGCCGATTTGTCGCGAAGGTTGTCAAGGATATTGCACCAAACCTAATGATTGCATCTGCAGGATCGGCTGGAGAGGAGACACCTGTGAAGAGTGTGTACCTCTACCGGGATGTATGCATGGCTCCTGTGATACTACTTTTCAATGTAACTGCTTAACTGGATGGAATGGACTCTTCTGCAGCGACCGTAAGTTTTACAATTGAATTTTGAAGCATAACGTAACATAAATTATGGCGAAACAGAATTAAGATTCATATAATTTACATTTACAGCAATCTGTAAGGATGGCTGTCATGCTACAAGAGGTTATTGTGAGCAACCAGGAGAATGCAAGTAAGCTTTGCATACTATCGTGATAAAATTTTCTCATGCAGAATGATCTAGAATAAGGCAATGCTATCTGAGATCAGATGTTTTGTCTTTGGATACAATACAAAAATGTTTGTACTGTTAATAAAATAATATTAAATAGGCTTATATTTAACACAAGCTCACATCAAAATTTAAAATAAAAAATATACTGAGGATTATAAGGAACTTCATAACGATAAATAAAAATTAAGCATTTTTTGTTTTACTGGTGATATGGTCTTAACTATCTATTTGATTTCAATTTATATAACATTTTCATATCTGGAATGAACTCATTTAAGTTTCTGTATCAATAATTCATCCAAATTTTATTAATGATATTCATGAAATTAGGGCCACTATAAGAAAAATCATTTTTAGATTTTAACAATTATCACAGATATTTGCCACGACATTCACTTGATTTCATAACCATTTTACTCAAACAATACTAAAGTAATTCGTGAATGTTTTTTCAGATGCAGGATAGGATGGAAAGGAGAAAATTGTGACGAATGCAGACGATTACCTGGATGCGTTCATGGCTATTGTGAGAAACCTTTAGATTGCATTTGTGAAGAAGGATGGACTGGTTTATTTTGCCATATACGTAAGACTGTTCTAAACTATTAATAAAATTTAATTTATATTTTTTATATACTGGAAACCTATAGTGAAGAATTTATTTATATTTAGCTATGTGCAGTCCTAATTGCAGCAAGTCTCACGGATATTGTAGCAAACCCAACGAATGTAGGTGAGGAAATAATTGGAACGATATTATTAATGAGACTTCAATCAAAGTTTAGTTTATTGGGGCATGGTTACGTGGTATGAAATTATATGTTTATTTTTAGATGCCGAGTAGGATGGCAAGGTGAGCATTGCGATGAATGTTTTCCTTATCCTGGATGTAAAAATGGTACTTGCATTAAACCGTGGGAATGTAATTGTTTGCCCGGTTATAGCGGACCATACTGTGATAGGAGTAAGTATAAATAACTATAATTAACTTATGTATAATTGTTACTAGTATAATTATATTTTTTTCTTATTTATTTTATTATAGAAGTGGACTATTGTGAATTATTGAATCCATGTTTAAATAACGGAACATGCATAAATATAACAGAAGAAGATGAATATATCTGCGTGTGCCCTGAAGGTTATCATGGACACAACTGTGAAACGAAAATAGAACAATATGAAACATAATTGCAGGAATAATTCTGTTTATGTGTTTTGATATTTATCGAAACTTATTTAAAATATTGCAAGATTAATTTTTGAAATATTTATAAAACCATGAGTAATATATTTGTACTTATTTTTATTTATTTATAAAATACAGTTACTGAATTTTTGCAATGTATTTTTCTACATCTTATACACTGCCATAAGAAAACATTTTTTTTTTACTTTATGTTAGTTATCTATTTGAGTCTAAAAAAGTAACATAAATACAAATGAAAAATATGCAAAATACGATACTATATGAATATACGTTAGAATATAATTATGTGGAGTATAAGCGTTAATTAAGATCCAAATTTGAGTGTGAAATAAAACTAAACGGCTCATATGACAACAATCTTTTAGTATCAATATTTAAAATGGAAGTTGCAGTAACTCATCGTGTCCCACATAAAATTTTTTTATATTATCTCCACAGCCAACTGTCCTTGATATCGTATTGATTATATAGAATTTTATTTATATTATTGTCTTCTTTAATTATTTTTAATTTTTATAATATTTAAAATTATTATTAAGATTTTCATGTGCTCCATTAAAAAATAAATTTATAATCATTAGATAAATGGGTATATTCAATACATAAATGCAAGTAAGTAAATTGTCCTGTAGAAACGATGAAAAATAAAAGTCTAAATTATGATTTCTGAATAAGAACTATATTGAATTTATTTAATTCCATTGTTATCTGAATATAATATTTCGAATTTTACTTTTTATTAAGCAATAGTCTACATGTGATAAACAATAATTAATCAAAAATTAATCCCAATATTAAAAATATATTAGAATGAATAATAAAAATACCAAATAATATTACCAGAAAATAAATTAATTTATATATTAGTTTAGTGTTTTATAATTATAAAATATAGGTATACAAATATTTTATTATACAGTAATTATAATATAAAATAATATGTTACACTGTTTTGCCAATAGATGGCACTCTAGTCGAATTATTTATCGACTATTAAATAGCAGGTGCAGAGTATTATTTTGAATTCTTTCCTTCTGATTTCATATATTGATATATAATAATATTTTTGGTCTAATATTTATAATTCATTTATTATTGGATTATTTTTTGTTTCTTGTTTCTTTGACAATTGTTTACAGTTTTAGAATTTAATTAAATTTTTTGATATTTTTCTTGCTTTAATATCTGAACCGGATGCTGTCTTTGAGGCTGTAGTGTGGTCTTCTAAACCTCAGGATACAAGCCTAGTGGTTGATATTTATTCTGACTCTATATCTGTTCTGGCTTTGCTGGAAAATAGGAATGTCAAAATTAAACACATCCAATATCTACTTGATATGCTTCCAATTAAAATTAATTTTTTTTTCTTTATGTATGGCCATACTAGTATTCCTGGTAATGAGCAGATAGATACTACTGCCAAACGCGCTGCTCAAAATCACTGTCTGGAGTTAAAGCATATAATATGTGGTAGAAATTACATGCATAATTATATTAAAAATTGTTTTCTTTATAGATAGAACAGTCTTTGGCAGCACTCCTCTGTGGCCATCAAACCAGGAGTTTCTTCCCTACCGTTGGTTCTGTCTGGAAGTCTTCCAAGTCAGAATATAATTTTTTTATTACCCAATTCCTAACAGGGCATAGAAATTTCAATAGCTACCTGGCTAAATTTAACCTAAATAATATAGCTTATTGTATTTGTGATACTAATTCTATTGAAAATCTCAATCACATTTTATATGAATGTCCTATATATACCTATGAAAGACTAATTCTACAGCTGGAACTTATTGTTGCAAACGTCTATTGGCCGTATGCCTATTCTGACTTAATAAAGAAAGCTACTTTTTCTATTTTCCTGAGTTTTATCCATAACATTTTCCATAAGAAGAAATATTCTCCAGATATTCTCAATAAAATTGGTTTGCTATTTCTTTTGCTGTGATGATGATTTTTTCTATGTGATGTTGTCAATTTTTGTTTAATTCAGATATATTTTATGTTGTATTCATTTGAGTGCTGCACAAAAATTAAAATAAAAAAAAAATACCTTCGAGATATAACCATTATTCTCTTAAATGTATTCTCTGCTCTTGCCATTTTGACTATTCATAATTTTGAGTGAGGTGCTTAAGTTCAAATTGCTAAGGGCGGAAACATGTAAATGGATTCACGATTATAATCATGCTAGATTTCTTATTAAAAACAAGCAAAATAAATAATCTCGGATTTCTTTGCGTTGGTTACTCGATATGCTTATTGCGTATAAATATACCCGTTCTGGGTCTTATATGCAAAGAAAGTCGAGATAATTTATAATTCTTCTTGTGCAAGATTCCATCTTATTTATAGACAATTTTAGAAATTAGAAAGGTAATAAGTCAGAAATATTTCGTATACCATCTTTTAAATTTAAAAGTAATCAGTCAGACTGCTTATATGTTGAGACGAAATATGAGAGAATGTAGCAAATGGTTAAAAAAGTTAAGTTGGATTTTCAGTAAACATTAACGATTATTAACTACTATAGTAAGTTAATAACGGTTATAGTAAGCTACTTTGAGGTTATAGTAGGTTAGTTTTAATTATGCCGCTGAATCACACATGGGATTCTTTTAGCGGCGGCCACTTTTAGCGCTCATCTTCTGTGATAGGATCAATTGCAAAGTTGAAAGCTGGAGTTCAACGGGCTGGGCTCTGACCCTTCCTGAAAAACTGGATATAAGGCACCGAAATTCGACAAATGTTTGCAAATAAAAGAATTATAATCTTTAACGCATTATAATGATGCAATATATTATTCATTATTGACTCAAAAGGTATACAATAAGTTATATAAATTTCTATATATCCCGAAAAAAAACAAGAAAAAGTTTATTTTTAAATAAAGATATATTTAAATTTTCGAACCAGATGATTTACAACTATAGATAGGTCCTATTTTATAATAAAGCATTATCAATAGCATTAAAATAATTATAATTTTGACTTTATAAGAAAAAGGAAACTATTTAATTTTTAGAATATATTTAAGAAATAAATTTCTAAAAGGCAGAAAAGATTCAGAAATGTAAAGTTGTTTAATTTTACGCAAAAAATAAACGATATCTTTATTAGTTATAGAAAGAAAAATCGGATAGATCTATGATTCTTCTTATTGTACGCGATACTATTATAACTTAATTATAAAAAACTGAAAAAATAGAAAGTTAATGAACCATAACTGATTTATAAGTCATTTTCCAAACTTAAAAATAACAAGTAGTTCTGAAAAGAACTAATCGCTTATTATAACTTGTCCTCTATTTCAAAAATATTTAGAAATAAGAGATTCATAATTCATCAAAATTATCTTTAGTGGCATAAATTATTGTTAAAAATCTATCGAATAATTTTAATCATTGTAGAGAAACTTTACAAGATTGAACATTCGTCATTTTTAAATGAATTATTTTTGTTTCAGGTTGGGCTTTAATGTTCTGATCATATGGCTAAATTTTATAAAATTCAAATAATGTAATTTAAAAGTTAGTAGCGAATTTTTTTAATTTGAACGTCTAAACTTTTAAACCGTTGAAAATAAAAGATTAATTGATATGTCATCGACATAATACTTTGACTGTCCAATTATATTTTATAAAAATCCAATACTCTAAATAGTTCAGGATACAGTAAGAGAGTATCTCAGAAGTTTCAACTCCACCATTTTTAAATGTTGAAATTATTGTGTTAAATAATATGGCATCGAAATCACTATTTATGATAAAACACCACTACGAATGTAATATAAATACTACTAAAAATACGGTAATGAAATACTGTGATAATTCAAAAGTCATTAATGAGAAAGAACAATCAGACACAAAACATGGCGATCTCATAACGAAATCCATAAGTAAGCTAACCAATCAGAAAACTATAAGTTATGCTGTAATTTGGAAGAATGCTTAATATGGTTTTAAAGCTAAAATTTCCCTGTTTAGAAAATATTCTAAGTGAAACGAAATTAAATATTAGAGAAAAAATTATAATATATAACAATGAAATGAATGAAACAATGTAATATTCATTGCTAACTGAAAAGGAAGAATGTATCGATGAAAATTATAATGATTCATCAAAGAAACAATATAAAAATAGATTTTAATTTTCAAATTAGAATGTTTTTATAACTATAAGTAAATCCTGCTTTATAATAAGCCTTCAACGATTGCGTTGAAATAATAATTTGGATGATAGATTTTTATTAGAAATTAAAATATAGCTAACAAAATATTAAACTTCATATTTTTAAGCATGTAAATGTTGAAAATGCTTTTATTATTTAAGAACTTGATACTTCTTAAGTAGGTCTACTGTATTCACATTGTTATTTCAATATTCTTATAATTTTTTCTAGTATTTTATATGATATTTGTAAATTAATACAGATCAATAAATATATTTAAATGTCTATGGCTACTAGAGAAATGTATATTTGTGGAAATAATTAAAATACTTTAATCATTGCATTTATTGTATAAACTAAAATGTTAGTAGATAATTAATTAGTATTCAATTTCAGTATGTTTATGTGATCTTAGACTAACCATGTGATGATTCGAGTTATATTTTTTCTTTTAAACTTTAAAAGTCTATTAGAAATCTTGAGATCTTCTGCATATCATAGATGTTGATTTTATGTACTATAAATATTTGATTTATATATAGTAATGTGAATATTAAGTCTCTTAAATTAGATCCTAATGAGATTCCTATATTTGGTATAAAATTCTTAACAATTTTTATAATATAGTGTTTTATTGAAATAGAAAATTGTATATCCAACTTTAATTAATTGAAATAAGTATAAGTTAATCCTTCAATGTTTTTATAATAATAATTATTATTGTTTACAAAGACAGATAATATCCAAAAACGCTGCATATATTTTATTTTATTTTTAATTGAGTTATTTGAATTATTGAATTATTATTGATGATGTTAGTGATGTTTCTTACATTTCAATGAACTTGTACAAACTTTATCTGAACCTGCAAATGTACTTTGTATGAATAATAATCCATAATAATATTAGTTTTGATTAATGTAATAGTGATCTTAGACTATCAGTGTATTTAAAAATAAATTTCTCAAATAACTTACTTTCATAAAAACATTTGGTTTTGTTGTTGGCTTGCATGCCTTATTATTCCTATTATTGTTTCTAGTAATATTGGTAGCAATTCAGTATGAATTATTTGATATTAAAACATACCAACTGATCAAAATATGCAGTTTTTATTACTCTTTAAAGCTACTACAATTTTTTATTTTTTTATCTTTAAGCTTCATAAAATTAATATTTTATTTTTAGTTGTTATTTTTTCAAATTTATTGATTAGATTTTTATAATTTACAATTATTTTAATTATAATTATAAAAATTATCATAGTATATCATGGTTTACGAACACAGTGACATTCCTTCATTCCCTGATGATAGTAAGATGAAATGTATCCAGCAAAAGCGCACACATGATTACATTCACTTAAAGAATCAGTACTAAATACACGCTCACTCGAACAAAGCACTACGAATAAAAGATAAAAAATAATGAGTAATGTTATAAAAATAAAATACAGTATATTTTCTATCATATTTTAATTCAGCATTTACGTCCGATTTTGAATAATATACGCAACACTCTTTTTACGAAACTATTTCCGATAATTATTAGTAATAACTAAAATACTGTAGTTACTAATTAGTAACTATTAATAACTAACAAATTAGCAATAATTAAAATATTGCAATTAATCTGAATATTTTCAGCAAAACTTACCTAGCAAGAAATATATAAAACTGACAAACAATAATGCATTAAAAACAAACATTCTGAAATAATGTATAAATACAAAACATTAATATATATATACGAATTTCAAAATATTTTTACAATGATTCGTGGAATTTTATAATTAATAAACAATTTGTACATTTCTTCAAATTACTTAATAACACAAATATTGCAAACGAAACCGCCCTATTCATGTTCAAAAAATATATATTTATTTGAAATGATTAAATTAAATTAAATACTTTAAATAAATATTGATTTATTATTAATTTAAATATATATAAAAGTAACAATATACATTTATCAATTTACCTTAGTTCATTCAAAGTTTTGTTCACTTATTTACAGTTTACAACCGAAATTTATTAGATACTACTAACAACGTGGATGTTCATGCATATAGTTTTAGATACTTCAGATTTCAATAATGCAAGTCATTAGCTATCGAAATGATGATACTTTTTAAATAACATAATTATGCTGTTGCAAAACCATTATTCAATGGACTATTTCTAACTATAATAAAAATAATAAATGAGTAATTATTTTATCAAAAATAATATGAAAAATATATAATAAAATTTAAAGCAACATAATGATAGAATAATGTTGTTTTCTATAGCAGCTATAATCAAATTTCACTACATTAACCATATACAGTATAAATTTGAATGTTTTACATAAAACTTTGCAATAAGTTACTTCTCCATATTTTCCTATCTGATAGGAAATTGTGGAGGATATGAAATACTTTCGATTTATTATCACCCATTGCAATTATTCAAAACAAAATTGCTTTAATATGATTGTTTATGTAATAGATGCTATATTATTTGTTAGATATCAGCTTGAATATGGTTTTTTTGTCAATAGATGACGCCACTTTCCATTCAGGAAGAACACTAAATGGCGGGGCGGAACAAGCCCTTCCACAGGCTGCCCATCCCTGCGGAAGGATCAGCCGGATTGTGGAGGACGGGGATCGACGGGCTGGGCCCGGATCCCATGATAAATATTTTTAAGGAGTGGGACCCGAGACTAGAACC
>WUQG02444141.1:0-13366 GCA_011317285.2 Androctonus mauritanicus
AAAGAAATGTATATTTCAGAACTGAATTAATATGAAATGCACACGTTTTACGAATAAGCAAAGAAATGTATATTTCAAAACTGAACTGATATGAAATGCACACGTTTTAAGAATAAGCAGAGAAATGTATATTTCAGAACTGAATTAATATGAAATGTACACGTTTTAAGAATAAGCAAAGAAATGTATATTTCAGAACTGAATTGATATGAAATGCACATATTTTAAGAATAAGCAAGGAAATGTATATTTCAAAACTGAACTGATATGAAATGCACACGTTTTACGAAGAAGCAAAGAAATACGCTTTACAAAACTGAATTAATGAGAAATATATATATATAATGCACAATATTTATTTAATTATTCCAAATACAAATTATGCAACAAAGTCGAATTTTGACACGCTAGACTACATTTTTTACATCACAAATCGATCTTAAATCAAAAACAAAAACCCTTATTTATTTTATTTATTTCAGGCATGTCCAACTGGCATCGTCAACGAGAACGCTTTCAAAGATATCTACGCATCATTTTTCCCTCAGGGTGGTAAGTTTAAGCCGAATTGAATTATTCGAACAGAAAATGAATCTTTATATCTACAACTCGGTTTTAATAATCGATAAGCAAATGTAGTAGCAATATTTATTAATATGTTTTATTATATCTATACCTGTAATAAATTAAAAATAATAATTTTTTTACGTGTGTTGAATATTAATAATAATAATAATAATAATAAATATAATTCTTTGTTCGTTAAAAAATTTTCTGCCTTTTTTTTTATTATTTTATTTGCATATTTATCTGGATACTGTCCAGTTTCTTAGATTAAAAAAAAAAAAAGAACATAAGCATAATTTATTTCTTAAAATCTTTTGTACGGTTAGTGTTTTATGGGCGATAAAATTAATTTTGACTTTTATTAATCATACTTTCTTTTACAGATGCTTCTTTATACGCCCATTACGTGTTTAAACTCATCGATCAGGAACATAATGGTACAATTAATTTTCAGGTTAATACTCTATATATATATACACATATATATATATCTCTATATATATTTATAACTTTGACTTTAATGTTGTTTGTATGCATGCTATATTTGTTAAAACTGATAAATGAGAAACTAGTAAAGTAAAGAATGGCTATAATCTAGTAACGTGTTGTTACAATCATAACTTTGATATTTTCGAAGATTTAAACATAAATTTAAGTACGCTAACCATCGATTATAATATATTTAAATGCTGATTATTAACGAAGAGGTTTGCGAAATGCGTGTTCTCGAGTTTTCAAGCCGTTAACAGTATTTTAATGAATGAATGATACTATAAGAATTTAATTTTTGAAGTTTCTTTCTCGTTAATCCTTAGAACAAAGCGATAAAATTCACTACATTTAACGGAGAACGAATTACTACAATTCAAATCTTTCACATTCCGGAAATCTTTTAATTGAATTGTATGCTTTACAGGAAGGTTTAGTTTCTAAGTTGGATGATGTGATAATTTCTATACGGACCACTCTTTTCTCTCACTCTCACTAAACTACAATTACACTTGGAATAATCGATTTTTCGCTCTTTCAATTTTTAATTTCTTCATTATTCTTGCAAATAACTATTTGTTAACAAAAGTCTTCCGGGAGACATTCGCTTTCTTTCTCTGATCTCGACGATACGCGATAATAAATTTCTATTTAATCAAGATATTATATATCTGTTCTGCAAACACACCTATAGAAGGAAAAAAAAAAGAGTAAACGATGCGTGTTTTCTGGTTGAAAGTCAACATACATTTAGAGGTAAACATCAAATCGATAAACACATCAAAAGCAGTTATTTCGAAATGGATACAAAGAGAAAGAAGAAGAAGAAGAAGGAAAAAAATAAACATCTTTGTCTGTAAACATCTTCACGTTCTGCCACAAAAGTCCTTACTTATTCGCTTATACGTATTTTCCTCACGTTTTCTATCACGTCTTGCATTTTTGTTCGCTGTTTCATCAACAGCTTTTATGGCGGATAATAAGAGTAATTTAGTTTTCTTACCAATTTGTATTGAAAACTGACCAAGTAAAACGTTTTTTTTTTTCCTCTTTTCTCCTTCTCTACAGGATTTTGTAATTGGATTATCTACAATATCCCGAGGTACCGATCTGGAAAAACTACAATGGACTTTTAATCTTTACGACATCAACGGAGATGGAAAAATTACTAAAGAAGAAATGTACGAGATAACGACAGCGATATATCTCATGTTGGGACAATTCACCGAACCTACAGTAGAAGAAGACACATCTAAAGATCATGCCGACCGCGTTTTTCAGGTAAGAAAAAAAAGAAATTTATCCTTTTTCTTATCTCTTTTAATAGCTATATTCTTATGCACGGTAAGACCCAGAAAACAGAGATGGAATAAAATTTCGGATTTTATTTCGCGTAAAATTTGCATAAATATAATAAAAAAAAAAAAAAAAACTAAATTAAGAAGCGTGAGGAGAAGGTTGTTTATATTATTAAAGTGCTGAAGAAAATTTATTCACGACGACTTCACCATTTTTTTTTTCTTTTTCGTAACAGAAACTGGATCTCAACAACGACGGGATTGTTACTTTTGACGAATTTGCAGATATCTGCTTAAGGGTACAGAATGTTTTTATTTATATATATTTTTCTCGCTCGTAGATTTAATCGATTATAAAATTAGTAATTAGGTTAATCGATTGATTTTTATCAAATCTGGGTTAAATAACATGATATATCATTCTCCATTACAGGACGACAACTTGATTAAATCTATGAATTTATTAGACACGGTCATGTAAGAATCGTTAACCTCAGTTCACCCAAGGACTTAAAAAAAAAAAAATGGATAAAATTCGTCCGCCTTTTTTTATTATTTTTTTTTCTTCTGTGTTTTTTCGACCGTATTGTGGAATGGCTTTGACTACTATAGCCGTCCTAATTCTTGTGTCATCACTACCCAAGTGCCAACACCACCCTCACCCTATAACAGATTCACAAACTATTCTATCTGAACTGTTGCTCACTACATGTCTTTCGGTATTAGTATGTTTTCGAAATATTTCATGGCTTCCATAAATATACCTTAAAAAAAAAAAAAAAACACTAAAAAAATTGAGCATTCCATATTACCATAGAAACAAAAAATTAATTAATTTCTTTAGTATAACTACACGTATTAAAAAAAAAAAATTCATTTAGTCTTGGGTCGGACCAGCAGGTATACATATTATAATTTTGCGTGGGCGCTAAATTTTTACGCTTTCTGAAGGAACAAAAAGCCTTATTTTACACTAGATCCTATACCTTTAACGGAAAAGATAGGAATGTGAGAAGATTTTTCAACATTTCCTACCACCACGAAGGGTCCAGAATGTCGAAATCAATTATATTTTAACGGACGCAAAAAAATTGACATAATTTAAAACACATTATATCAAAAAACTGGATAAAAAAAAAACAACTAAACAACGATAATCATAATCCTTGCGGATTATCCTATCATATCTCCTGTGTGGTCCACCATTTTAGAAGTATTTTAGCCGAGAATATAAAGAATTTTAGTCGAGAGACCGAGAGCGAATTTAAGAAATTTTAGAAATGTAAATAGACAAAGAAATATATTATATATAAAGATATACATACACACGACATATATATATATATATAAAGAAGTTCTCCAATTTAAATTCAACCTATTTTATATGATATCTGCTCAATTAACTTCTAGTTATATCTATAGTCGATAGATTTTTAGATTTATAAAGAAACAGAAATTTAAAAATAATTTTTTTCCCTTCATCTCCATGGCTGTTTCGAAGAAAGCGTGTTTGATTCAACCGATAGCTTTACTCTAATTAATTTAGCATTAAAAAAAAAACAAACTATATATGTATATTATGTTTATGAATGGTTAATAAAGCACTGATTTTTATTGATTTTTTTGCTCTTATTACGTTTCTACGTGTTTCAGTTTACACGTAAATACACTAGAAACACGCACGGTTTGAAACACTGAAATACTATTTATCAGTGTTCTAAAGCGTATATAATAATAAACAGCGACGCGCGGTGCCAAAACACTATATAAAATGCACAATAGAAACTATTGTGCCAAACACTGGAATGTCTGTTACAATACGTAACTGGCATGCCTTCTGTTAAAATAAAATATCGTTGGCGTAGAATATTAAACGCAGACAAATTAAACGATTTTTCTGTGTGTTTTAAAACACACACACACACACACATTTTCTCCTGTATACATAATTCAAAAACTGCTGCCGGCCTTGAATTATTATTGGATGCTTAATAAGTCAACAAAAATTCGTTATCTGTCCGACTTAACGTCACATTGACGTCAACGTATTACACTTCGCAGTATTATTTCTAGATGATGTCGTTATCTCTAGATAATAGAACCGTTACGCTACGTAAATATTTTCGCAAATTTTTTTCTTTATGTTTTAATTGTTAGAATATACAATAATGCTAAAGTTATATTAAATTATTAGATAATTAATTCTTTCAGGAGTGTAAGTTGCATTTATCTATATATATAAGTTTATATATTATGAACGATACTTTAATCCATTACACAAATTACACCGTTGATGATTGACGTATTTAATGAAGGAGCATCTCATTAGTACTCTTCGTTCGGTGTACGTACGACCGAAAACTGCATGTTTGTGTTGCCACACTCTATTAATTTCCGTGAATTTTTTTTTGTTATTATTTTAACTTATTAACTGAGAGCAACTACAGTTTATGCGAAAAATATATTATTATTTTTATTTTTTATTTTTTGGTTAATAACGTTGATATAAATTATTATTTTATTGCTTAAGAATCATAATTTCAATTTACTTTAATTAGTTTTAGTTAGAAACTGTGATAAACTTGTAACTTTAGTTATTGATAAAAAAAATGGATGCAGATGGCTACTGAAAAAGTACTCACGTTTAATGAGCTTGATGAAATTTCTATGAGTTTTTCAAGTTTCCTGGAAACTATCGATGAATGTTTTGGAAATAATTTCGCTGGTAATTCCATTTTGACGGAAACTAGGGTGGAAGAGAAGGCTGAAAAATGCCAGGTATTTAATAACATAACGTTTAGAATCCATCTGTTTAAGTGATAATATTTTAAAGTTTGCAAGAAATGCCACTTAAGTATTATTAAAATTTCGTAAATAATACGTTAGAGTAACGTTTTTTTTTCGCATTTTAAGTCGATCGAAACTGAATCTGAATGTTTACAGACGAGAAAGGAACAAGAGCAATCAAGGATGGTTACTTATGTAGAGCGCGTATCTTCGCAGAAAATAACTTACGTAGAATACAAAAAGCAAATCGTACTGGTGAGTTTGTTTACTTTTACAAAGCCAGAAATAATTGGTTCTCAGATTATCGTCTGCAGCAAAGTGGTTAATCCCTTTGATAGACATTTTTCCCTTCTATATCGATTACACGATATGAAAGGTTTCACTTTTGTTGTTAGAACGGATCCTTTTGTGAAGATCCAACTCTAGAGATTAAATATCTTTCGACGAAAGATAACATCCTAACAACTTCTCTGAATGAGCAAGGAGATACTTCCAAGTATCCTCGTACAACTCACAAGGTACGATTTTTCTTTACATTCCTATTCTTACTCTTAAAGGTTAAAGAAAAGGAAAAAAAAAAATATCATTCTTCTTCTCTAACAATCGATGTTATTGAATAAAAAAAAAAAAAGAGGGGAGGAAGAGAATATTCTTTAACAGAAAGTTTTGTCTTATTTACAAAATCGATTATTCTTCTTTACATCAGCTTTATCTCGCTATTAGAAATGCAAAACAAAATTTAAATTTAATAAATAACTTTCTATCAAGGATGCCCCAGACGAAACTTCTGGAAATATCGATGGAAAGGAGTACGATAAACAAGTTCGATTTAATTCTACATTTAATAAATTCTCTTCTACTACTTCGGAAAAAAATCGGGAGAAATGCTATGGAGATCATTCGATATCCGAAGGATTTTCTGTAAAGACTTCTACATCCACCAATGATTACACTCATTACGCTGCTATAGGAACAGAGGTAGGTAGCACAGTTTGTTGTTATTCATACATTTATAATTTAATGTTGGAAAACAGAAAAATAAAAAAAATTGTATTTGGAAAATCGTATGCAAATTGGAATTTTATGTTTTCATCAATGTCGTAAAGTTAAACATAAACGAAAGAAGAAGAAGAAAAAGAAAAAAACAAAATGCAAATTCGGAACTGATGGTATCGAATGGAAAGTTTTGGACAATCATAACGTTTTTAAATTTAAAAAAAAAAAGAAAAAGAAAGTAATTATCATGAAATTATCTATAGATGATCCATTTAAAGTTGATTTATTGCAGAAAAAACACAAAGGAATCGATTTATATGATGAAGAGAGTCTGCAAGAGATAATGGAAATATTTGAATCGCTTACTCGCGACGAAGGCATTAGCGAATCGAAACTGTCCTCATTTATTACGGAATCTGAGAAGAGCAACAAATGCAACTTAAAAAATGGCCCAAACGTAAAGAAGACGGAAAAAGAAGACAATGCAATCGAATCCCCTATAGCCATCAGTCGCGAAATGTCCGAGAGCATAAATAAGCATAAAGGTGAAAATATCAAGTGGATTCGGAAAAATATCAAATATTCAAAAGTGAGAGTTGTTTTATATACTTTTTTCCAATATTTAGGCATGAATTTTAAATATATTCTTTAAAGGAAAAACTCTTTTTTTTTTTCTTTTCCCTCCTTCCTCCATAAAGAGAATGATAACCAAGATGGTTACCTGGTTTCGAAGTTTTAGTAAGAGAATAGCAAGATAATCCATACATTTTAATAGATTAAATGGACAAAATTTGATGTTGTTTTATATTAAATAAATTTTTAAATTTATAAAAATATATTAATGACTTATGATGCGACCAAATTACTTTATAAATTCTTCGCTCCTTTTCTGGATTAAGCGAAACAATTAAGAGATTTTACTTATTTTAAGCAATTAAAGCTAGTAATCGTACATAATTATGATATATGTTAAAATCTCATTAATTGTATTTAGTTTTCATTATAGTTTACTTACTAAATTAGTCTCAAGTCGCGTTGCATCTCATACGTCTTCTCGTTATCATTTTTTTATATTCGCATCGCGTCGCTCGGAGATGCGATGCGATAAATAAAATAATTCATCGCTCGTTTTCTGGATTAAGCGAAATAATTAAGAGATTTTACTTATTTTAAGCAATTAAAGCTAGTAATCTTACATAATTATGATATATGTTAAACTCTTTAATTGTATTTAGTTTCATCATGCTTTACTTACTATCAGTCTTAAGTTGCGTCGCGTCGCATCCTTATATATCGCGTAAATATGTTCCATTTTTTATGCATCGCGTCGCATCACCAAGCGAAGCGATGCAGCATATAAATAATGACGGACGAGACGAGTTATGAGATGCGATGCGATATATAAAAAATGGAATACATATTTACGCGATATATAAGGATGCGACGCGACGCGATCTGTCATTATTTATATGTCGCTCGGATGCTAGTAATCATAAGCTAGTAATTATGATATATGTTAAACTCTTTAATTGTATTTAGTTTCATTATGGTTTACTTACTAAATTAGTCTTAAGCTGCGTCGCGTCACATCCTTATATATCGCGTAAATATGTTCCAATTTTTATGTATCGCGTCGCATCACCAAGCGACGCGATGCGACATATAGATAATGACCGGCGAGACGACTTATGAGATGCGACGCGATATATAAAAAATGGAACATATTTACGCGATTAAATTTATAACACATATTTTTCAAATATATTAACTATAAAATAACAAGGTGTTATGTTTGCATCCTAGTTACGTGCAACGTTGCTTATCTGGAACAAATTACTTTCGTATTCTTATATATATATTCGAAACTACATAAGACATTGATTGATTAACTCGTTTAATATTGAACACACAACTCGGTACATTTATTATATAAAAGCGACTGTCCATTAAAAATTTTTAATTAATTTTTAAGTACCTGGAAAGGAATTAGGAATTTGAATACGGAGCAAATTTTACTTCGAATTAAAACACCAAATTTTAATGATGATTTAAAAATAAAAATTCCTCATAAACATTAAGATATTAATTAATTTTTATTAAGTGGAAATTTTAATTAAGTTATCAATATTTTAATCAGCACACTATGTTATACACACACACAAAAACACCTGCTATAATTAATTACATCAAAATGCATTTTGTATAGAACGGCTAGCGAGTATAACTGTAGCTTAAACAGGGCCGATTAGGAATGGCTTTAAGTGTCTTACCAGGGCCGGCTTAACTCGATAAGCAGAAGATGTACCGCATCTGAGATCCTTCGGAAGGAGGGCGCCAAAATTATCAATTTCTCAATACTGTAAGGGCGCTGAGTAGATAGCTGCATCGGGGCGCAGGGACACTTAGAGCCGTCTTACAAACGAAAATGATAATTGTGATATTGACAGAATATTCGCGTTTCTGTTTCAGTTGACGTGCCCAAACTTGTTAAGACTTGTAATTTTCCGTTATTGACATTATTAATTAATAAATTTTGCATTCACAACTATTGACGATTTACTTTTACTTAAAACGTAGAGCATGCAAATCTTAATCTTTACATGCTCTACATTTTCTATAATAGTTATCGTTTTATTAGATTTCGAATGCATTTATCAAACGCAAAAGTTGCAGTTTCTTCCAATTTCAACGATGCATGAATGTTTAAAATCCGATAGTTCATCCTGCCTTAAATTCAAATTATTATGGATAACCTGGCATTAATTTAAATCTGTGCCGAAGTTTCTAATTTTCTCGTCATCAACTTGTTATAGTATAAATATAGCAGTAACGACAGCTTCATTAATTTCTCTAATTTTGATTGATCGGGGTTGGCCATTTATTTTTGACGTATGGGCACTCGATGTAAGTTTTTTTCTTTCTGTTACACAGCAATTCATCATCTAAAAGCTCTTCTTTACGCGTGGCCAGATGCGTAATATGAGAGGAAGGTTCAAATTGTAGAGCACAAGCCCACATTCTTCATAAACTTAGAGATACGGGATGATTTAGAATCGTTTCGAAATTAATAACTGAAGAGAACGTTTAAGAATGTGATTAATGAACGATGTTAGACATTTTAGCATTTTAATTAAAATTATTAAAATGTATATAAAAATAAGAAATCGCGCGTATGAATTATTAACTCTCATAAATCGTTAACAGAAGGTGTGATGTAAACAATATTTTTTTTTTTTTTTTGAGAAAAAAATGACGCTTTATGTCGCAATTGCGTGTTTTTTTCATGCTTATCTTTTTTTAAAGATTATACACACATAAAAGCAAAGCAGAATTGCATTTTTTTGGTGAAAGTTATAAATTATTTAGAGCTCTATGGCATGTGAACAATAATAGGAAGAGTGAAGTAAGTTTCTATCCGACAACACAATAATGTTATCGTGTTGCCAACAAAAATCTTACCAAGGAAAGGACACAAAATTTTTCAAATCGTGCTACATAGAATACCAATGGGGTTTATGTTTGGATTAAATTTAAATATTTAAAATCTCCGTAAGTTGTTGTTATTATTATTATCTTTTTAATTTAATTCAAGTATTAAAAGCAAATATTGGAAAAGTCACGTTGAAAAGTATGTTTTCTAGTCAGGAAATAATAAAAAGAAAAAAGTTCTCAGGATATTTTTTTCATTAAAACTTCGCCATGCCACGATTTTATAGAAAAGATAAAAAAAAAGTGATATTTTCCCGTTCATCAAATTTTATTTTTGTTTTGAGAAGAATAAAAAAAGAAGACAATATTCTGATCTTCAAATATAAATATTTTAAAGAAGAAAGAAAATAAGAAAGGACTAATTCATTAAAGCAACTAACGATTTTGCGAAAGGGAGCCGTGCTTTGTTATCATTTTTTTTATGCGGATAATAACTTACACTTTATTAATTTACTTCTATACTAAAATTAACAGAATAATGTGTTATTGAATTAAACTGCCCATTATATTTTGACCATACTCAATTTATAGAAATTTTGAAAGAATTCGGAGCTTCTTTAATAAAACTGTCCGCGAAGATAACTTTTAAAATAGAAAATGGCACTTATCGTCGTCGTATAAAAATTAACACTTTGTTTCATTCTTTAATTATTTTCTAACGATTTTTAATTTAAAAAAATTTTAATTGTCCATTTTAATTTTTATAAAAATGTCGGAAATTCATTAGATTAAATTTTTAACGATTTAATGGCAGAATCGATCGTTGGAACGAAAATTGAAATTTTCAATTGTTATTGTTTAGATTCTTAATTATTTAAAAACGTTATTATAATTTTAATACAGAAAACCGGAAATTTACGTAAACATTCTGTAAATCGAAAATTTACTTAAAATATTCTGTATGCAACGTCTCTGGCGAATGCAATCGTAATTTAAACAGGCAGTGTCGCGATTAGAAAAGGCCTTAAGTGTTTTACCAAAGGAAAATAATAATTGTGATGTTGACAATATATTTGCGCTTTAGTTGACGTGCCCAAACTTGTTGAATCTTGTAATTTTCCGTTATTGACATTATTAATTAATAAATTTCGTATTCATAACCGTTGGCAATTTACCACTGCGATGCTGAATGTTTCGATTTGCAAAACCTGTTTATAAAATACAACAACTGGCACGTTTTAAAATAATAAATTCTGGCGAATCGATTTTCATTTAAAAAAATGACAATTTAGAAGTTTCCATTAAGAAAAATTCATTAATTAAACAATAATATCTTCCATGTTATAATGAAGGAGAGATGGGAATGCATACATTTGGGTATAGATGCTGAGACTGTGTATGACGCTCTATGGAGTCATTTTTGAAGAAAATAAATAATTACTTTCTTTTGAACAGCCGTACATCTTTTACTTTTTATTATTTTTCTTTTTCCTTTCTTCCTGTTTCTTTCTTATGATGAATGTAGATCGATAACTTTCGAATAACAATGATAATTGCGAATAGAAATCTTACAAGAGAAGGACCAGGAAAAAAAAAAGAATTATGGATGAAAATTTAAATAAAGTAAATTATAATCTAGACCAGAAAATAAATTATTTCGATTTTCAGCGGTTGTTGGAAATGATAAATATACAATTTGAAATAACTTTAACATCCGATTTGTTTTGTGCGAATCGATAAATAAAATCATTTTTCTTAAAACCGATGATAAATAATTTATAGATACGTTTGCAAATATTTAATTAAAAAATATACTGTATATATACTGTATTAAAATCTTCATTGATATAAAATTTTCATGAAATTTTGTTGCTGAAAACTAACTTTAAAACTATGTTTTTATTTTTCTTTTTCAGATGAAATGTATTAATATGTCACGCTTATTTGTCCAAATAACAAAATTATTCTTTAAAAAAATTTATTTTTTATTAATTGTATACTAATTTAACAAAAACAACAACTAGAGGGATCCGTAATTAAACATCATCCATGACATCATCGTTATTTAAACACGAACAGAACAGATCTATCTAAGCAATCTCTAAAGTAAGATAATTTGAAATCGATAAATTTAAATTTATAATTTAAATATATTTAACCTAAGATATTAAAATTCTACAAAAATAATTTTATTTCAATATTTATATAAAAAAAATTAATCAAAATTCTTTTAAACGCTCGTGCCATCTGCCGTGATATATCTAAACTAATAAAAAAACAAGTATTAAACAGAAAGGCTTAATTTTGCAAAAAAAAAAAAAAAATTCTCCAAGAAAGATATTTTAATAAAAATTATAAAGTGTCTTCCAAATTTAGAATATATAACTAATCGACGATGATGGAATGTAAGTAAGTATAATTAACGATTAAATTTAGTTGATTATAATTCCAGCATCCAGCACCGATCCAGCATGGCCGATTATCTTAACCTATCACTACGTCAAAATAATTTGAAATGCTTCAATGGCGATAAAGAATCTCAATTTACAATATAAATAATGTAGTTCACAATCGAAAATATTACGTATCCTCGTCTGTTTTAAAGTTAAATGTCCTCTAAATTATCTGTTTTATTAATCAAAACATATTTTTACGCATTCAGAAAATTTATTTTCTTTAAAATATTCTTATATTGCATATAAAGAGAAGATAAATATAAAGGAATTTATAAAGTGACTTCATATTTAATAATAATTATTATTTAAAAATATTTTTATTTTCATTTTAAGTAATTAAAAAAAAATAAAGACGAAATATTACGAAAATACTGTACATTTATTACGAAAATACTATTTTATTTATTATTAGTAAAGAGATAAATCAATATATTTTCTCTACCGGAAATTCAGTTATATTGATAGTTCAAAGGTAAACAAGTATTCATTAATTAAAATTATAATTAATGAAAGCTGAGAGCGTTTCTTTGTGTAAGTATCGGTTATCTTGAAGTTTATAAAATTAATTATTTATGCAGTGACTAGCACAAGCGTATTTAAACTCTGATATGTTTTATAATGTACACTCTGTACAGTAATAACAGAATTTGGAAAACAGAATGGAAAGACAATTTTATATTCTTAGACTGAATGCAGAAAATAAAAAAAAAATGTGTCCATCGAGGATTTGAAAATCTTACGTGTGATTAATTGATTAAGTATGCTGCCAAATCGTACAATAGAATATATATTCTGTTGCAAAAAATAAAAATAAAAACGATGCATCTCTAAGAAAGAGCGAGGTCTTTGAAATTCGGTATACAAATGCCTTTCAGCTGGAAATACAAATTAAAATTTCATCGTTGTGAACATACCGGGCGTTTCGAGAACTCATGAGAAGGACGAATCTAGGCCAATATAAGAAGTGGCATTCAAAATTACGGATATAGTTGACTGAAAGCTGTTTCATAACGTTAAGTAGTCTATGAAGGTGCATCTATGACGTATGTGTCAGCAGTATGAGCAGCAGTAGTAGTAGTAGTAGAGAGGGAGGAACCTATACAGCCCAAGCACTGCGACCAATACAGGTCTATTGTGCACCCCCAAACAAATCATCCCAGAAGAAGACTTGTCCTTAGGACAAAAGACAGAATGCTCCTTAATGGGACAATAGCGAGATCCTCCGGAACAGGAAAATACAACCCCAAAAGATCCCGCCTAAGCCACAAAAGGGCCACACATTCGCACAAAATGTGAAGAGGAGTTTCCTCCTCAAAATGACATCTTCTACACATAGGACTATCA
>WUQG02444152.1:0-13365 GCA_011317285.2 Androctonus mauritanicus
TGAACTTTAAAGGTCTGCTCATTTGTGCTTATTAACGTTTGCTTATTGTAATTTAATGCCGTTAAGAGCAGTAATTTTTTAAAACTCTTCTTGATGAAAATATTTCTTCTGGATACTCTACAGGTCTAGGTTGAAATTGTAAAGGTTGGTTTACATTTAATATTGCCTGTAAAGACTTATTTCCAATCCACTCTCTTGGTATATTTAATTTTTTAATACCTTACCAAAATATATCAAATCCTATAGGAGATATAACTGATTTTCTACTTTTCATTAAATGTGAAATTAAATCTATAATATTACTTCCTTGAATTACATGATCATTTGCAACTAATTTTCCTTTATTATTTCATTTATATTCTGATCATTTTAAAAGAGAAATGAATGGGTCAATAAATTTCTGATAAGTAGAAGGAACACTTATTTTAATCTGATTTAACATTATATATATCTTTATTTTCATCTGGTGTTGAAACAGAGGTAGGAAGTGTCGAAGATTCAGTTTCATTGGATACCATTGAAACTTTAACAGGATCTTTTGGTTTATGAATTAAATGTTGATATCTTGAGAGAAGTAAACTTAATAATTTTACTTTTTCATCATCTGCTAAATTATTTCTTTCTAATAGTTGAATATCATCTTCAATTCTAATTTCCGGTTTTCAATAAATATCACTTAACATCTCAGGAGGAACTAATGTCATTTTTTGTGCTATTATATATCTCCAATAACTTCATCAATTGTTCCTGTAGCTAAAGATAATAACGGACCAAGTATTAAAGGGAGAAAACCAAGAAAGAAGATATTAGTTTGATTGACTAATATCTTCTTTTTCTTACTTATAGGAATTTTTTTATTACTTAATTTTCTTATTGAGGATTTATATTTTTTTTAATTTTGATATATTCACTGGACTATTTCCTTGAAGTGTATTTTGACAAATTTCACAAATTAATTTTGTTTGGAGTTGTTTGTTTTAAAATAGCTTTTCTCTTTGCAGGAGTTGATTTTGCTATAACAGCTAATAAATGATAATTTTTTTTAAAATATTTTTCATTTTATTGGAAACATAAATCCAAAATATTCTGTTCTCATCAGGAAAAACTGAATCACAAACACTTAATTTTTTATCTGTAGTTGGTGAAAATCTAAAAACAAATAACCATAATCTTTTGATATAGCTCTTTTAAGCATTTACAAAAAATTATTCATTAAAAAAGAATGAATAATTTTTTGTAAATGCTTGACAAGCAAGATAATTTATTTGATTCTCATCACAATTGTTTTTAAACAATATTACATAATGGGTATTTAAATTAATATTTCTAATTACTTTACAACAAGGATATAAATTTTGTATCATAAGTATAATACTTATATAATAGAACCCCATTTATACGTTTCTCACTTCTATATTTTTTGCACTTGTATGTTGTGTTTTGTACACTCTTTTGATTTTGCATGTAAAATCATCCCACTTGCACATTTTCCATTTATATGTTTTTGCATTTGTACACTATTATTTTTATTCCCCCAGAGTTGTTTTGTCGCACTTATACATAAAATCTAAGAAATCTTTACAAAACTTTTTTGATAAAGAAACAATTTGTTATACTGTACACTACATTATCTTACAAAATAGAAAATAGAATGAATACAAAAGTAAAACCAAAACCAAAACTTACCCACAAGTCTTTCTACGACTCCGACTCTCTCTTTTATGTTTGGACTCATCCACTTCAAAAGTTTCAGTTTCAGGTTTTACTTTTGTAATTCATTCTACAGTACAGGTATTTTTCACAGACAGATACTATAGCATAAGTTACAGTTTGGACATTACAGTGAGTGAAAGTAGGAATGTTTTTGCAAGGTGTGAACAATACGGTATACTACTGTACAATAATTGTGAATGAAGGCTTGATCTATGAATGTGGTATTGCATCCAAAAACAAACTACAATTGATTCTTCCTTTATGCCAAAATAACTATTTGCCTATTATCGTTAATTAAACTTCTTAATTTTAAGTTTTAATGTATGGAAAAAACATATGTAATACAGTATGTAGATTTTTATATTTTAAAGTATTTTTTCAACATTTAAAGTTAAAATAAAAAGTTTAATTTTAATGTTCATCTCACTTGTACATAATTTTTATCAATTCCCTTCAAAAACATATAAACGAGGTTCTACTGTATAATTAATATCAATATAAATATTTCATACATACCTAATCTATTATTACTTAGATCTAAATAAAGTAAATCTGTTAAGCTAACAAACAGCTGATTGGGAATTGATTCAATACTGGAAAAAAGAAATAATTAATTCATATAAATTTAATGTAATTTTTAGTATAATGTACAGTACAGTAAAATCTTGAATTAATGATCTAATAAACTAAAGAAATAAATGGCTAAAGCTATTGAATTTAATTTATTTTTCAGCCTATAATAAAAAAAGATTAAGTTACTTTTCCATATCAGCCAAGAAGAGATTCCCCACAGTATAAGAAAAATATCTATATTTCCTAAATGATGGCAAGATATTCAATTTATTTTTAATAGAAATGTGAAGAAAATTTAGTATAATTATCAGAAAACAAATGATACAACTATTTCATGATATTTACAGTTCATAAGAAAATGGTTTGTTCTGATGAAATATGCCAACTATATATATATATGATATATATAATTTACATATCCTACATATAATTAATCCAAGTAAATGCTTACATATATAATATTCAAGTATTTACTTGGAATATAGAAATAATTGACATATAATCAATTATATGCATTTAAATAATTATCAAATGGTAAATATTCTCAATATTTATCATTTGATAATTTTTTATATGTATATATATGTTATACATGTTTAATGGATAATTTATATATGGTCAATGGTTATTGATAAAAAATTTCATACTTTAACAAGTATGCTCCATTTTGAACTAAAATTTGATACAGTATAGGTAGCTTATTCTGCTACTTTGAACTAAAGTTCTATCAAGTTGGAATATTTTTCATTTTGTGATATTTTTTAATTGTTTATAGTTTATTGCAATCTAATTGTTGTCTCTTGTTCCTAAAACTATATATTTTCTAATTTTAACAAAAAAATTTTTTCAGATATGTTTAATTTTTTAATTATTATTATTATTTAATCATACATTCTGTGAAAATGTATAACTTTTTAATAAATATACATATAAAAACATATTATTTTTCATTATATATAAATATTCACTATGGAACAGAAATTATTAAGAGAGATTAAATTAAAATTTTTTTGATAAACAAAGTTTTTTTTACAGAGAACATATTTCTATTAGCATTGGCATAAATAAATAAAATAAGAAAAATTAATTTATATCCGATAAAAATATTTATATTGAGTGATATTATTAATAAAAATCAATATTATTGCATAAAAACTAAAATAAATATAAGCATTTAAATTTATTCAAATGTCTATTAGGCTTAACATATATCTGGTAGACACTCTCATATCAATCAAATGAGTAAAGCATGGCATTGAACAGGTTAATTAAACCATTAATATATTAATGGTTTAATTAATAGAATTCTAATGATTTCTTATATTAGTATTAAAATAAACAATTACTATTAGTTATTTATTATCAATGGACCAAATGAATAAAAAGAAATATTACCTTTATTTGTGAAATTTGAAATAAATAACTTCTCTTAGTAGGAAGAATTCACCCCAAAACCTTCTATCTTATAGTTTGAGCAAATGATTTATTTGAAACTTTTAACTCAAGTAATATTATAAGAATAGAGAGACTATTTACTTCAAAGTATAAAGCAAATCTTTCTAAAATCATACACCTAGTCAGTATTAGACTCATTCTTGCAGTAAAAGATTTATAGTTTTTTATTTTGTAAATATGATTGAAGCTGTAGGAAAGGTGTGGAATATCAAGTATTATAAATGTCAAACTTCACTTTATACTAGTGATTTGAGAAGTTTATACCAATTAAAAGAAAAAATGTGACACCAAAGAAAGATTGATTTATTGAAGGATTACTCAAAGGGCTGATAGTGTAGTGGGTAAGAATGCAACCAATATTTCAATATTTTTGTATTCAATATATTTATTTCAATATTTACTGAATATCAATATTTTTTCTGTTGATACTTGGCAGTATTGACAGTATTAAACAAATTTAATTTTAACTTTTGGAGATAATTTTTTCAATTACTTATGAAAAAAGAAAACATTTACCTTTTAATATTTTCATACAAATATTAGTGGTGGCTGATAGCATTGAAAAGCTTCACTCTCAATTCTTATTTCATTTTCATGTTACATTTTAATTTAATTTTATATTTCAATCATTAAATTTTACAAAATTTGTTGCAGAAAATTCCTTAAAATGTGGTTACTTTTTACTTTGGAAGATTTTTGAAGGAATTATAATTGTGATTTAAAATCAGAATTTTTTATAATCACAATTATATTTTATAATTATTTTATATCAACAATTCCAATAGCATTTATAAATGTTCAATATTCAGTGAATTAGTAATTATTTTATAGAAATAATTTTTATTAAATTGGAAAAAAAAAAAAACAGCAAAATCTGGGAAATTTTGATTTTTAGAATATTCTTTTTTTAATAAATTATTCTAGTCTTTTATTATTATATTTTATGTGCAATAAATTATTAATACTTTGAATAATTTTATTTCTTTAAAATTATTCATTAAAATTTTTGATAGCAATGTTTAAGTATCAATATTTTTCAGATAAGTATCAAATAATATTGATTCTTCATAAAAAAGTATCAAACAACATCAAATATCATTATTTTTTAGAAATATTTCATCTCTAGTGATGGTATAATTTAAAAAGCTGTTTATAAACATATGAATCCATAGCCTATTTTATTAGTATTTTTATAATGGTATGATATTTGAAATTTAATTTTTGCACAGATTAATAAGATGGTTAATCTATGTGAAAATTAAATATTGATATCATTTTCTATCATTTTTTTATTTACATACAAGCAAATATATTAAAAACTTTTCTTTTTTATTAAATTTTAATGGAATTATTAAAAAAATTCCTCTATTTGACCAGATCCATCAACTTTCCTTTGTTTATAATATGTGTAGCCTAAGGAATCACTTGCTCACAAATTGAAGATTTTTCTAGCAAGAAAAAGATAAACTTTATTCATACAAATTGAAGGAAATGCTTGTATTCCTATTTTTTACTTGAAGTAAGTGCTTTTTACTTTTGTTTATGAGCATTTGCTTAAACTTTATTCATTCAGCCCAACATAAATTTTTCAGTTTGTGATGGTTATTTTTCCATGTTTGTAATATAAAACAGATTATCTAAATTAAACAGATTTCAAATATTATCTAAGAGATTATTGCAATTGTAAATAAATATAATTCCTGTAATAGGAAAAAGAGAAGAATAATATAAAAAAGTATCTATAAATCATTTAAGTCTAATAAGAAAAAAGTTATACAAAAATAACATCTGTAATTCTTGCAATACAGATAGTTCTTGGTTTATGATAGTCCTGTTTTTGTGAGTTTTTTATAAATAAAATTATAACTGTTGAATTTATTAAACTGAAAAATTATCAAAATTAATAAATTTATTTAATAACTTCTATGCAGCTTATTAAGTAGTTTTCATCTTATCTTCCAGATCAGGGATGTCAAATTCATGGCCTGCGGACCACATCTGTCCCTTGATGCGATTTTTTTGTGGCCCTCAATGCTCTTAATTAAAATGAAAATCAAAACAATACGTTATGAGATAATAGGAAATAACTATTACTTCGTAACTATGTCATATACTATGATACACTAGTTTGATTTTAATGAAATGTAATTGCACAAGTTTTTTTTTGATTGGCCGTATGGGACAGATATGTACAGATGACAGTGATCTTTCAGCGGTGACACAAACTAAGTGCTTTCCTGCAAGGACTACGTTGTTTCGTATGAAATTTCTTACCAGAAAACAAAAAGCCATAAACAAGAACTTGTATTTTTTTGGATAGACAAATATAATGATCAAGTTCCAAACAATCGCTTTTTGAAGGTGTATAAAAAACGTGCTAATGGGTTTGTTAAAGATTTTATTTGTTATGTTATTAACTTATCTAAAAAATATAAATAGTTATGGTTATTTAAATTTATAAAATTTTAATTTAAGCTTTTGTTTTTGTACAGAAAATGCGACTTTTTACTTAATACGCTTAACAGAAAGTTGAAGATTGATAGCAAGAAATGAAATTAAAAAATTATGTGGTAATTATATATTTTTATAATATATTCATTCGATTACACAATGTTTTTAATTATCATATACATATCTGAATCCTTATTTCAAAATGTAATTTAAAAAAATTTAAATGTGATATGGCCCGCGTCAATCTTACAAGCTTATTAAATGGCCTTTGAATTAAAATGAGTTTAACACGCCTGGATTAGGGGATACAAAAATTACATTGAAGAGAAATATAAATCAAGACAAAGAAATTACATAAAACTAAATAATAAAAGAAAACAAAGATGAAGTTATAATAAGCTAGACACATTTTTAATAAAGTTAAATATATTATATGAACCTTTTATCGCCAAGTCATGAAAGGCAAGATGAATTTTGTTAGATGGGAGATTTAGAGATTTTTTCTATATCATATTTTTTTCAAAAAGGTTCGAGGGTAAAGTAGGTTTGGAATAAGTGACTTAGGCCGATTATTTTAAATAAAATATAAATTTGTAAGAATTATTGAAATACAATTTTATATAATAATAATATAAATGTATGTAATATTTTTTTTTAACTATTCAGGAAGTTTATTTCTGTGCAGATTGTAAATTATTAGAATCAATTATATTATTTAGGATAAACATCGACCAAATTTCAATGTAAAATCTCAGAAAAAAAAATATTAAAAAATGCAGTAATTTAATTAATATCTTTTGAACAAGTATTTTTAATATAAAATATGCCTTCTACAATATAATAATTTTGTTAGTAAATTCGAATGAAAAATTAAATACAAAAAGTTAATCGCATATAATAAATAAATTTATAAATTTATTATTTAGATACTATTGAATATTGTTTTGATTTAATTAGAAAATAAAAATAATTATTCTGCTTTCGTTTCTGAATATTAAAAATCATGGATTATTATAAGACTCTTTCGTGACACAATTAATAGTTTTTCAATATCAAGTTTTTGATTTATTAAACTAATTTTGATAGATTTTTGAGAAGAGAATAAATATAATGGCTTCCAAATTTCTTTTATTGTATTAAAATGCAAATATTTTCGGCTGAATCTTTTTTTGTTCCTCTTGATACTATCATATGATTCGTCTGCATTTAATATGGAAATTGTTTATTACGGAATTTATCAACTTCCACAAATTCTTTTCTCATATTACTAAAATCTCTAGGGATAAAAGCGACTTACATATAAGATAAAAATCATTTTCTTTATTTGCGATTCCAAAGAATAATTTACAGAAATTTGAAATATTATGAAACGAATGTGATGATCTAATTTTCCTTTTTAATTCCCTAATGGAAATATGATATGATTAAGATGACAACCTGCTAAAATGTGCTTGTTTTCTTTTTTTCTTTTAATAATTTCATTAATTACGTAAAGTTAAATTTTAAAATTAGGTATTAAGATGGATTTCTATATTTCACACAGAATTAATTTTCCATTTACGCAGATGTAAATATAGCATTTAATTATGGAAGAAAGGAAATAGTTTGGTGTTACACAGCCCTCTCTTCCTTCCGAAACTAAATATGTGCGAAAGATATTATGGCATGGATCCATTATCCTAATGAAAGATTTTAACACCTTTTACATATAATAAAATAGTTATATATAAAAGATAAAATGTGTATAAATTTTAATTATAACAAAATAGAGTTTTTATAAATTTTATGTGTTTGAAATATATTGTAACCAATGTTTATTCATTGAATTATTATATAAATTCTATTATTGATCTGTTGATACATTAATTCAGAAGGGAGAACTTCCATTATATAAAAAAATGACTTATAATTGTAATGATTTATAGTATTTCATTTATAGCAAACCAAAATGAGCCACTAGAGTCACATATAACATGGCAGTATATACACATCAAGAAACAAAAACGCAAAAAAAAATGGTCAGAACATCACATCGTGTTTTTAATTACAATTACGCCATTTTATTAAAAAATGATATAAGATCGCAGTTCTTTCGTAAAACTTCAATTTAATTTGTAAAGTAATATTTTCATAGAAATGATTTCATTTGTAATTACATTTTTGTAAGGAAATATTTTTACGCTTTTGAAATAAGCTAAATATTAATAATAACTTGTTTGATAAACTGTTTCTAGAAAGATATCTAATTAATACAAAAGACATTTTATTTTAAAATCGATCATAATTTATTATTATATTCTTACTTTATTTTATTAATTGAAGTACTCGATATTATATATTATAGTTATTATTATTATAATAGTTAAAAAAAAAAATATGTCTAGATGAATAAAAAGAACGTCATTATATTTTGCAATACAAAACTGAAATCGTGATAAAATAGTATAAAACGTGAACCATTTTTTCTTTATGGTAGGCGGTTTTTAGTAGGGTTTCTACTAAAAAATTATATTAGAATTAATGAATGTTAAACCAAGTTAATACAAGTCCCATGAATATGTACGAAAAATTTACAATGCTAACTATTCAAAAAGAGAAAATGATAAATCGTAAAAAATTCTTATTGAAACAATTCTCACTTGTCAAATTTTTGTTAAAATTCTTATTTTAACAAAAATTAATTTGGCAAATGTGGATATTTAAATTAAAGTCATTATCATGTTAATTTTTTTTTCTTCTCCAGTAATTACTCTGTGTATCATAGTGTATGCTCTATATCTGATTTGTAGAGTGAAGAAATAAAAATTAATTAAAAATATTATATCAATGTTAATTATAAATAGGATTCATGTGTCTATTGGCAGTATCTACTAAGTGTACTAAGGCCATTTGAATAAATATTGGCCCATAGTATAAGCTGTATTTACAGAATTGTTAGAACATTATTACACATAATCAAAGGTTTCTTGCAGGAACCTAATTGATAAAATAATTATGCTCATCACCATGATCGGCAGGTCGTGTGGAAGAATGTTGTGAGATCAAACCCGAGACCATATTTCTAGATTTTTAAAATATCCTGTCCCGTTAGTCATGCCCGTAGTGGGCTCTCGAATGATCGGACTGATCATTCGATAACCCACTACGGGCCAGTATTTAATAAAGATAGAATACTTAGAAACTTACAAGTTAGAAAGAAAATAATTAGGTTTATTCATCTTTATATATAAGGATTTATTTATTATAAATATAATATATAAGATCTAAATATTTAAATATTTCTCATTCTTGTAGTTATGGCACTGATAGACGGATGAGCTATTTTAATAAATTAATTATACTCATATTGAATTTTCTTGTTCCTATTTTAATATTAATAATTCATTTAATTAATCATTTATGATTTGATAATTGACACATTCCTTAAATTATTTGTGTTCCACTTAATTGATTTGTTTATGTTTGCATAACTAAATAAATAACCTTATATTAAATCGGTTTGTATCTTCCTTCCTAAAGTTTAGCCTTAGGTAATAAAATAATGCATCTATATATTCCTTAATTCTATTCTTAAGTTAATTATGTTTATTTAACATATTTGTATTAGAATAGCATAAAAGTAACTTGTATTCAAAAGTACAAAGAAACTTTAAAAAAAAAAATCTAGATTTATATCAAAAACAAAATGATCTAATTGTAACAGCACCATTCTGTTTATCATTATTGATAACGAAATAGTTTCTATTGTTTTCATTAAATTATTAAAAAAAACTTAAAAAGTTTATGAAAATGAAGAAAAATAATACATTACAAATCTTAAAATATTTATTCATTTAACATTAAAAATAATCGAAAATAAATTTCAATCAAGTACAAAAATAATTCTTTTTAGGAAAATTTTCTATTAGTAACTTTTACAAGATGATTTTATATTAAATCCTTAAGAGATACTTAGACTACAAGAAGTATTATCTTAGTTATCTCATTATAATGAGCTATCACAAATTTGCTATATGCCATTTGAATACTAACAGTTAACAAACGCAATCTAAGCAATTCATTGAAATGCATGCTAAACGTTTCATACTTGTTGATTAACATTTATATATAATTCAGTGAATGAAACAGAACAGAATATTCAAATTTTAATAATGGTCGTATATTTATATGATTCCTAATTTTATTTTTATAAAATATAACTATCTTTACCAATACTTTTTTATTTATACCGACCATATTTAGAATTGTTATACTGCAAATGAAAAGATATTATCTAAAACGAAGTATATATATATATTGATATCTATTTCGATAATAGAAAATTATCATAAAATCTGAAAAAAAAATAAAAAAAAAATAGAAAATATTTTCTTATAGGCTGATGATAAACTAAGCTAAACTAGTCAATGACTTCTGAATTCTATGTTGTAAACTTTCTAAAATATTTGGAACAATATATAAGGATTAAAAATTGAGTGATCGATTATGATTTCATAAAATTTTTAAAATATAATCTTTAGTTTCTTGTTGTATAAAAATTCAGTAAACATCTCTGTAAATGTATAAAGATATAAATAGATTTGATTAATGCTAGAATTTAAAAGAAAACATTCTCTACATAAAAAATTTTAGAAAGACAAACAGAAAAAAATACTAGAAAGTGCTCTTTCTAAATAAATTAAAAGTAGTAAGAAATTTATATAAAAAATGGAAAGAGTAAAATAAATTACTCTTTCCACTTTTATATAAATATCTAATAATAATACAATAATATTGTTTCTTCATAAATGCAATAAATGTTGATTGCATTTATGATAAAAAAAAAAAAAATATCATTGTACTGTGAAGAAAATATACGTGTAGGTCTATACATTCAGAATCATTTAAACATTCAAGAATGGTCTATTATGGATATATACTATGTATAACTAAGAATAGTATACAATAGTAGTAAGATATAGTAATAGTAATAGTACTAACTTGTAAGAATAGTATAGAATAGTAGTAAGATATAGTATGAATATACTAATATATCGGAATTAATTTTATAACTATGTGAAATTAGTGAAAATATATTTTTTTAAACTTCTAAAATTTTATTCAATATAAAAATAATTTATATAAATGATTACGAAGCATTTTCATCTCTTAGTAATAACAGAAAAATAAATCCGTTATACAGATTATTCTATTGTTAAATAAGGTATTGATATGAAAATTTAGAATGGAATTGCGTGTTGATACTATTTGAGTTGTAGTTTTTAGTTAAATTATTGTTTTTAACAACTATTATAATTAAATTGGTATAAACCAATAAAAATATAAATTTATAGCTGTTTTTATATGTAGTCTATTATTACGGAGGGATAATTTATATATTCTATGTATTATTTTTAAAATAAATATATTGACATAATCAAATACAGTATACAGTATAGTCTTCAATATTATCAAGTTTGTTTCAATTGGCTGTAAAGTAGGTAGTTTTATTGTCTCTGGCTATATCTCGAACGACCACAAAGTTATACGATCTCGAATTGTGTAATGACAGTTGTATTAGAATTAGTGTAGTGTTCTATTCCTTTCCTCCATAAAATTGGAGATTGTTGGAAAAGGAAGATAAAAGTCTAAAAATGTTATGTTTTAATAGTTAATTGTTTTTCTTTAATTAAAATATAGCGCCGCCCTCAATCTGTATCTTTACTCACTGGTTTATAAGTATAATAAAAATTTTTCAATTTTCATATTTTGAATTACGAACTTTAGAATATTTAGAACTAAGAACTTTGTTATTTTCTTATTTATTTTACTACCGCGAAGAAAAAATTTGGTAAAGTAAGAAACTGTTGAATAAAAATAGCCTACTATATTAAATTATTGAATCAACTAGCAATCGCTATCTGATGAGGATTTCACCAAATAACAAAAACGGAATGCTAAATTAAAAATAAAGAAAGACCTATATAATATATTGATATACACAATGCCTATAGGCATTAGTGAGAGCTAAACAGATGGCAGAAATAGAATTTTAAAATAAGTTGAAAGTATGTAGTCTTCAGTTAGATATTGAGGATTCATTGGCCAAACCGCAAGATTTTGTTGAAAGTATAGCCAAGATTGGTATCATGAAAACAAAAGACAGTCTATAAAATATGAGTAAGAACATATCTATTAAATTACAACTAAAACTTAATATTTACTGAAAATATATATATTAATTTGTAATAACAAATAAATAATAGGAAAAAATATATAGTTGAGTTTCTGTAGTCCGACATTTCCAATAGTCCGACACTCTGCGAATCACCGTTCCGCCCACATGAAATTATCATGTCACAACTTGTCGATGTGCAAGATAGAGATTGATATAAACAAATTGTCAGTCGTTATTTGTTCGTTGCTCAGGAGTTAAAGTCGGATTAATTTTTAAGCTCAATGCACTATTTACTGTAAAATAATGCTTTTTTTGCTATATTAGTGTTTATTGTTTATATTTACATAATGCCACAAATCAGAAAAAATGAAAAAATCGGGATAAAATTAAGGATTTGTGGAAGATTTGAACAGCAAGAGCAGTGACAAGAAAGTCTTAATATACTGAGCGTATTTGTTTGTTATACAGTAGAACTTCGCTTATAAGTTTCTCACTTCTACGTTTTTCGCACTTGTACGTTGTGTTTTGTACACTCTTTTGATTTTGTATGCAAAATCATTCCACTTGCACGTTTTCCATTTATACGTTTTCGCATTTGTACGCTATTATTTTTATTCTTCCAGAGTCGTTTCGTCGCATTTATATATAAAATCCAAGAAATCTTTATGAAACTTTTTCAACAAAGGAACAGTTTTTTATATTGTACACTACATTTTCTTACGAAATAGCAAGTAGAATGAATACAAAAGTAAAACCAAAATCAAAACTTATCCCACGAGTCTTTCTACCGACTCCGACTCTCTCTTTCACATTTGGACTCATCCACTTCAGAAGTTTCAGTTTTGGTTTTACTTTTGCAATTCATTCTATAGTACAGGTATTTTTCGCAGACAGATACTGTAATGTTAGTGATGACAAGATGTGTACAGTAGTTTCGTTTGAAGGCTTGATCTATGAATGTAGTATTGCATCCAAAAAACAAACTACAATTGATTCTTTCTTTATGCCAAAATAAC